>CM065593.1:395276729-395468204 GCA_033119425.1 Bufotes viridis
TGACACTACAACTCCCAGCATGCACCCTCGCTCGGCCCTTTTCAGAGCTCCCACTGAAGTGAATGGAGCATGCCAGGCATTATAGCTGGAGCACCAGAGGTTGCCGAAGCTGGAGAAGACAATCAGGGGCTTTTAATGCAGAACTGAATCTGCTTATTTCATGGCCAGTCCAGCGCTGGACGATGAGACTTCATCCCGGGGTCAGGTCAGAAGCTTCTCCAGCCTTCATGTTCACCACAGTTAAAGGGGATCTCCTACGAACAATATTCTACAGTTTTCAAACCAGCACTTGGATCAGAATACTTTTCTAATTGTATGTAATTAAAAATGTATCATAACCGCTGAGTTATCCAGTAAAATGTATCTGTACAGCGCCACCTGCTGTTTGTTTTTTTCCTTATTTCTTTGTCCTGCTCACTGAGAAGGCCGCACATGCTCAGTTTCATCCTTCAGCTGCCTCCTGAGCTGTGATAGGGAGAGCTTAGACACGCCTCCTGAGCTGTGATAGGGAGAGCGGAGACACGCCCCCTGAGCTGTGATAGGGAGAGCTGAGACACGCCTCCTGAGCTGTGATAGGGAGAGCTGAGACACACCTCCTGAGCTGTGATAGGGAGAGCTGAGACACACCTCCTGAGCTGTGATAGGGAGAGCTGAGACACACCTCCTGAGCTGTGATAGGGAGAGCTGAGACACGCCTCCTGAGCTGTGATAGGGAGAGCTGAGACACGCCCCCTGAGCTGTAATAGGGAGAGGTGAGACACGCCTCCTGAGCTGTGATAGGAAGAGCTGAGACATGCCTCCTGAGCTGTGATAGGGAGAGCTGAGACAAGCCCCCTGAGCTGTGATAGGTAGAGCTGAGACACGCCTCCTGAGCTGTGATAGGGAGAGCTGAGACACGCCTTCTGAGCTGGGATAGTGAGAGCTGAGAAACACCTCCTGAGCTGGGATAGGGAGAGCTGAGACACGCCCCCTGAGCTGTGATAGGAAGAGCTGAGAAACACCTCCTGAGCTGTGATAGGGAGAGCTGAGACACACTTCCTGAGCTGTGATAGGGAGAGCTGAGACACGCCCCCTGAGCTGTGATAGGGAGAGCTGAGACACGCCTCCTGAGCTGTGATAGGGAGAGCTGAGACACGCCTCCTGAGCTGTGATAGAGAGAGCTGAGACACGCCTCCTGAGCTGTGATAGGGAGAGCTGAGACACGCCTCCTGAGCTATGATAGGGAGAGCTGAGACACGCCTCCTGAGCTGGGATAGGGAGAGCTGAGACACGCCCCCTGAGCTGTGATAGGGAGAGCTGAGACACGCCTCCTGAGCTGGGATAGGGAGAGCTGAGACACGCCTCCTGAGCTGGGATAGGGAGAGCTGAGACACGCACCCTGAGCTGTGATAGGGAGAGCTGAGAAACGTCTCCTGAGCTGTGATAGGGAGAGCTGAGACACACCTACTGAGCTGTGATAGGGAGAGCTGAGACACGCCTCCTGAGCTAGAATAGGGAGAGCTGAGACACGCCTCCTGAGCTGGGATAGGGGGAGCTGAGACACACCTCCTGAGTTGTGATAGGGAGAGCTGAGACACGCCCCCTGAGCTGTGATAGGGAGAGCTAAGACACGCCTCCTGAGCTGTTATAGGGAGAGCTGAGAAACACCCCCTGAGCTTTGATAGGGAGAGCTGAGACACGCCCCCAGAGCTGTGATAGGGAGAGCTGAGACACGCCCCCTGCGCTGTGATAGGGAGAGCTGAGACACCCCCTGAGCTGTGGTAGGGAGAGCTGAGACACGCCTCCTGAGCTGTGATAGGGAGAGCTGAGACACGCCTCCTGAGCTGTGATAGGGAGAGCTGAGACACGCCCCCTGAGCTGTTATAGGGAGAGCTAAGACACGCCTCCTGAGCTGTTATAGGGAGAGCTGAGACACGCCTCCTGAGCTGTGATAGGGAGAGCTGAGACACGCCCCCTGAGCTGTTATAGGGAGAGCTAAGACACGCCTCCTGAGCTGTTATAGGGAGAGCTGAGACATGCCCCCTGAGCTGTGATAGGGAGAGCTGAGACACGACCCTGAGCTGTGATAGGGAGAGCTGAGACACGCCTCCTGAGCTGTTATAGGGAGAGCTGAGGCATGCCCCATGAACTGTTATAGGGAGAGCTGAGACACGCCCCCTGAGCTGTGATAGGGAGAGCTAAGACACGCCTCCTGAGCTGTTATAGGGAGAGCTGAGACATGCCCCCTGAGCTGTGATAGGGAGAGCTGAGACACGCCCCTGAGCTGTGATAGGGAGAGCTGAGACACGCCTCCTGAGCTGTGATAGGGAGAGCTGAGACACGCCCCTGAGCTGTGATAGTGAGAGCTGAGACACGCCTCCTGAGCCGTGATAGGAGAGCTGAAAACACCCCTGAGGCTTTGATGGGGAGGCTGAGACACGCCCCCAGAGCTGTGGGAGAGCTGAGACACGCCCCTGCGCTGTGATAGGGAGGCTGAGACACCCCCTGAGCTGTGGTAGGGAGAGCTGAGACACGCCTCCTGAGCAATCATAGGGAGAGCTGAGGCACGCCCCCTGAGCTGTGATAGGGAGAGCGGAGACATGCCCCCTGAGCTGTGATAGGGAGAGCGGAGACATGCCCCCTGAGCTGTGATAGGGAGGCTGAGACACGCCCCTGAGCCGTGATAGGGAGAGCTGAGATACGCCCCAGAGCTGTAATAAGGAGAGCTGAGACACGCCCCCTGAGCTTTTATACGGAGAGCTGAGAAACACCCTGAGCTGTGATAGGGAGAGCTGAGAGACGCCCCTGAGCTGTGATAGGGAGAGCTGAGACACACCCCTGAGCTGTGATGGGAAGAGCTGAGACACGCCCCTGAGCTGTGATAGGGAGGCTGAGACACACCTCCTGATCTGTGATAGGGAGAGCTAAGACACGCCCCAAAGCTGTGATGGGAGAGCTGAGACACGCCCCTTCAGCTGTGATAGGGAGAACTGAGACACACCTCCTGAGCTGTGATAGGGAGAGCTGAGACACGCCCCTGAGCTGTGATAGGGAGAGCTGAGACACGCCCCCTGAGCTGTGATAGGGAGAGCTGAGACACGCCCCCTGAGCTGTGATAGGGTGAGCTGAGACACGCCTCCTGAACTGTGATAGGGAGAGCTGGAATACGCCTCCTGAGCTGTGACAGGGAGAGCTTAGACACGCCCCCTGAGCTGTGATAGGGAGAGCTGAGACACGCCCCCTGAGCTGTTATAGGGAGAGCTGAGAACACCCCTGAGCTTTAATAGGGAGAGCTGAGTCACGCACCCTGAGCTGTGATAGGGAGAGCTGAGACACGCCCCCTCAGCTGTGATAGGAGAGCTGAGACACGCCCCCTGAGCTGTTATAGGGAGAGCTGAGACACACCTCCTGAGCTGTGATAGGGAGAGCTGAGACACACCTCCTGAGCTGTGATAGGGAGATCTGAGACACGCCTCCTGAGCTGTGATAGGGAGAGCTGAGACACGTACCCTGAGCTGTGATAGGGAGAGCTGAGACACGCTCCCTGAGCTGTGATAGGGAGAGCTGAGACACGCTCCCTGAGCTGTGATAGGGTGAGCTGAGACATGCTCCCTGAGCTGTGATAGGGAGAGCTGAGGCATGCCCCCTGAACTGTTATAGGGAGAGCTGAGACCCGCCTCCTGAGCTGTGATAGGGAGAGCTGAGACATGCCTCCTGAGCTGTGATAGGGTGAGCTGAGGCACGCCCCCTGAGCTGTGATAGGGAGATCTGAGACATGCCTCCTGAACTGTGATAGGGAGAGCTGAGACACGCCTCCTGAGCTGTGATAGGGAGAGCTGAGACACACCCCCTCAGCTGTAATAGGGAGAGCTGAGACATGCCTCCTGAACTGTGATAGGGAGAGCTGAGACACGCCCCCTCAGCTGTGATAGGGAGAGCTGAGACACACCCCCTCAGCTGTGATAGGGAGAGCTGAGACACGCCTCCTGAACTGTGATAGGGAGAGCTGAGACATGCCCCCTGAGCTGTGATAGGTAGAGCTGAGACACGCCTCCTGAGCTGTGATAGGGAGATCTGAGACACGCCTCCTGAGCTGTGATAGGGAGAGCTGAGACATCCCTCCTGAGCTGTGATAGGGAGAGCTGAGACACGCCTCCTGAGCTGTGATAGGGAGAGCTGAGACACGCCTCGTGAGCAGTGATAGGGAGAGCTGAGACACGCCTCCTGAGCTGTGATAGGGAGAGCTGAGACACGCCCCCTGTGCTGTGATAGTGAGAGCTGAGACACGCCTCCTGAGCCGTGATAGGGAGAGCTGAGAAACACCCCCTGAGCTTTGATAGGGAGAGCTGAGACACGCCCCCAGAGCTGTGATAGGGAGAGCTGAGACACGCCCCCTGCGCTGTGATAGTGAGAGCTGAGACACCCCCTGAGCTGTGGTAGGGAGAGCTGAGACACGCCTCCTGAGCAATCATAGGGAGAGCTGAGGCACGCCCCCTGAGCTGTGATAGGGAGAGCGGAGACATGCCCCCTGAGCTGTGATAGGGAGAGCTGAGACACGCCCCCTGAGCCGTGATAGGGAGAGCTGAGATACGCCCCCAGAGCTGTAATAAGGAGAGCTGAGACACGCCCCCTGAGCTTTTATACGGAGAACTGAGAAACACCCCCTGAGCTGTGATAGGGAGAGCTGAGAGACGCCCCCTGAGCTGTGATAGGGAGAGCTGAGACACACCCCCTGAGCTATGATAGGAAGAGCTGAGACACGCCCCCTGAGCTGTGATAGGGAGAGCTGAGACACACCTCCTGATCTGTGATAGGGAGAGCTAAGACACGCCCCCAAAGCTGTGATGGGGAGAGCTGAGACACGCCCCTCAGCTGTGATAGGGAGAACTGAGACACACCTCCTGAGCTGTGATAGGGAGAGCTGAGACACGCCCCCTGAGCTGTGATAGGGAGAGCTGAGACACGCCCCCTGAGCTGTGATAGGGAGAGCTGAGACACGCCCCCTGAGCTGTGATAGGGTGAGCTGAGACACGCCTCCTGAACTGTGATAGGGAGAGCTGGAATACGCCTCCTGAGCTGTGACAGGGAGAGCTTAGACACGCCCCCTGAGCTGTGATAGGGAGAGCTGAGACACGCCCCCTGAGCTGTTATAGGGAGAGCTGAGAAACACCCCCTGAGCTTTAATAGGGAGAGCTGAGACACGCACCCTGAGCTGTGATAGGGAGAGCTGAGACACGCCCCCTCAGCTGTGATAGAGAGAGCTGAGACACGCCCCCTGAGCTGTTATAGGGAGAGCTGAGACACACCTCCTGAGCTGTGATAGGGAGAGCTGAGACACACCTCCTGAGCTGTGATAGGGAGAGCTGAGACACACCTCCTGAGCTGTGATAGGGAGAGCTGAGACACGCCCCCTGAGCTGTGATAGGGAGAGCTGAGACATGCTCCCTGAGCTGTGATAGGGAGAGCTGAGAAACACCTCCTGATCTGTGATAGGGAGAGCTGAGACACGTACCCTGAGCTGTGATAGGGAGAGCTTAGACACGCCCCCTGAGCTGTGATAGGGAGAGCTGAGACACGCTCCCTGAGCTGTGATAGGGAGAGCTGAGACACGCCCTTGAGCAGTGATAGGGAAAGCTGAGACACGCCCCCTGAGCTGTTATAGGGAGAGCTGAGACATACCTCCTGAGCTGTGATAGGGAGAGCTGAGACACGCCTCCTGAGCTGTGATAGAGAGAGCTGAGACACGCCCCCTGAGCTGTGACAGGGAGAGCTGAGACACACCTCCTGAGCTGTGATAGGGAGAGCTGAGACACCCCTCCTGAGCTGTGATAGGGAGAGCTGAGACACGCCTTCTGAGCTGTGATAGGGAGAGCTGAGACACGCCCCCTGAGTTGCAGCAGAAAAGACACGCTTCTTGAGCTGCAAGCTTGATATAAATCTAGCAGAGCAATGAATGGGGAGATCTCTGGATCCATGTGAGGTGCAGGGCTGGTTCTAGGTTTGTTAGAAAGATACCGTCATCTACTATATGATGTCTGATTTTGATTTTTTACATTAGTCATGGTCATGGGCTAACCCCTTTAAGTTCATTTTTCGCCCTAGTGTCGATGCATCTTTTGCTGCAGGATTTCTTCATCTTGAATGCAAGTTGATATGATCTCCATCAAGACACAGAATTTCATCCACAGCTCCTCATTTGTTGTCCCCCAAAATATGACCCCAAATAGCTGCCCCTGACACATTTACAGATGTCTACAGAGTCATATGGGCCTGGAGAAGTCATAGCACTGTGGGTGGACAGGACGCCGCCATTACAAGCTCCTCCTCCACCACAGCACCAGGCTAGTGAGTGTAGTTAAAGAAGTATTCCAGAAGCAAAAGTCTCCTCATGGCAGGAAAAGATTGCAAATGCCACTTAACCAGCCATTGGCTGAGGCAGGCCTGTCCTCCATGTGGTGTCCTGTCCTCCCTGTGGTGCCCTGTCCTCCATGTGGTGTCCTGTCCTCCATGTGGTACCTTGTCCTCCATGTGGTGCCCTGTCCTTCATGTGGTGTCCTGTCCTCCATGTGGTGTCCTGTCCTTCATGTGGTGTCCTGTCCTCCATGTGGTCTCCTGTCCTCCATGTGGTGTCCTGTCCTCTATATGGTGTCCTGTCCTCTATATGGTGTCCTGTCCTGTATGTGGTGCCCTGTCCTCCATGTGGTGTCCTGTCCTCCATGTGGTGTCCTTTCCTCCATGTGGTGTCCTGTCCTCCATGTGGTGTCCTGTCCTCCATGTGGTGTCCTGTCCTCCATGTGGTGCCCTGTCCTCCATGTGGTGTCCTTTCCTCTATGTGGTGTCCTGTCCTCCATGTGGTGTCCTGTCCTCCATGTGGTGTCCTGTCCCCTATATGGTGTCCTATCCTCCATGTGGTGTCCTGTCCTCTATATGGTGTCCTATCCTCCATGTGGTGTCCTGTCCTCTATGTAGTGTCCTGTCCTCTATGTGGTGTCCTGTCCTCTATGTGGTGTCTTGTCCTCCATGTGGTGTCCCTTCCTCTATGTGTTGTCCTTTCCTCTATCTGGTGTCCTGTCCTCCATCTGGTGTCCTGTCCTCAATGTGGTGTCCTGTCCTCCATGTGCCCTGTCCTCCATGTAGTGTCCTGTCCTCTATATGGTGTCCTGTCCTCCATGTGGTCTCCTGTCCTCCATGTGGTCTCCTGTTCTCCATGTGGTGCCCTGTCCTCCATGTGGTGTCCTGTCCTCTATGTGGTGCCCTGTCCTTCATGTGGTCTCCTGTCCTCCATGTGGTGTCTTGTCCTCCATGTGGTGTCTTGTCCTCCATGTGGTGTCCTTTCCTCCATATGGTGTCCTGTCCTCTATATGGTGTCCTGTCCTCCATGTGGTGTCCTGTCCTCCATGTGGTGTCCTGTCCTCTATGTGGTGTCCTGTCCTCCATGTGGTGTCCTGTCCTCTATGTGGTGTCCTGTCCTCTATATGGTGTCCTATCCTCCATGTGGTGCCCTTTCCTTCATGTGTTGCCCTGTTTTACATGTGGTGTCCTGTCCTCCATGTGGTGTCCTGTCCTCCATGTGGTGCCTTGTCCACCATGTGGTGCCTTGTCCTCCATGTGGTGCCTTGTCCTCCATGTGGTCTCCTGTCCTCCATGTGGTGCCCTGTCCTCTATGTGGTGCCCTGTCCTCTATGTGGTGTCCTGTCCACTATATGGTGTCCTGTCCTCTATATGGTGTCCTGTCCTCCATGTGGTGTCCTGTCCTTCATGTGGTCTCCTTTCCTCCATGTGGTGTCCTGTCCTTCATGTGGTCTCCTTTCCTCCATGTGGTGTCCTGTCCTTCATGTGGTGCCTTGTCCTCCATGTAGTGTCCTGTCCCCTATGTGGTGTCCTGTCCTCTATATGGTGTCCTGTCCTCCATGTGGTGCCCTGTCCTTCATGTGGTCTCCTTTCCTCCATGTGGTGTCCTGTCCTTCATGTGGTTTTCTGTCCTTCATGTGTTGTCCTGTCCTCTATGTGGTGTCCTGTCCTCTATGTGGTGTCCTGTCCTCTATGTGGTGTCCTGTCCTCTATGTGGTGTCCTGTCCTCTATGTGGTGTCCTGTCCTTCATGTGGTTTCCTGTCCTTCATGTGGTGTCCTGTCCTCTATGTGGTGTCCTGTCCTCTATGTGGTGTCCTGTCCTCCATGTGGTGTCCTGTCCTCTATATGGTGTCATGTCCTCTATTTAGTGTCATGTCCTCTATGTGGTGTCCTGTCCTCCATGTGGTGTCCTGTCCTCTATATGGTGTCCTATCCTCCATGTAGTGTCCTGTCCTGTATGTGGTGCCCTATCCTCCATGTAGTGTCCTATCCTTTATGTGGTGTCCTGTCCTCCATGTGGTGTCCTGTCCTGTCCTGTATGTGGTGCCCTGTCCTCTATGTGGTGTCCTATCCTTTATGTGGTGTCCTGTCCTCCATGTGGTGTCCTGTCCTCTATGTGTGTGTGATGTTCCATCCAGCTTGGGGTGCCCTGTCCTTCGTGTGATTCCCCACCCTGCATGTGACGCCCTATCCTGTATTTTGCACCCTGTTCTGCATGTGATACTCCGTCCTGCATGTGATCTCCAGTCCTGCATGTGACGCCCCATCCTGAATGTGGTCTCCAGTCCTGCATGTGACTCCCCATCCTGAATGTGGTCCCATGTCCTGCATGTGACGCCCCATCCTGAATGTGGTCTCCAGTCCTGAATGTGGTGTCATGACCTGCATGTAGTGTTCTGGCCTTCATGTGATGCCGCACCCTGCATGTGACCTCCTGAGGACGGACTAGTAGTGGCCCTGGTGAAGTGTGGTGTCACGGAGTACTCCCTCAGGCTGTTGCTCCCTGGGGATCGGTGCAGTGGTATGATAGTATGGAAGAATAAGGCCAGAGTTAAAGGGGTATTCCTGTTGTTAAAAGTTATTCCCTATCCACAGGATAGGGAAAACTATCAGATCTGTGAGGGTCCTACCACTAGGACCCCCACCAACCTCAAGAATGGGGGCTCTATAACCCCTGCAGCCCCACTAAAATTAGCGGAGTGGCCGGTCAGGCATGCGCTCGGCAGGTCCATTCATCTCTATGGGAATTCTGGAGATAGCCAAGCACTGTGCTCACCTATCTCCGGAACTCCAGGAGAAATAACTGGAGCGGCCATGCGAATTCATTCATTTCAGAGGGCCTGCAGGGTGTTCTCGTGATCGGTGGGGGGCCCAGCAGTAGGATCCCCATCAATCTGATAGTTATCCCGCATCCTGTGGATATAGGATAACATCTAACAACCGGAAAACCCCTTTAAACGTAACAAAGTGGAAAGTCGAACATCATGTGACACGCCGTTTGCCATGTGGTGTCCGGTCCTGCTTGTGATGTCCCATTTGTCAGGTGGTTTCCTGTTCTCCCTATGACGCCCTGTCCTGCTTTTGGTGCTGTGTCCTTTATGTGATGCCCTGTTTTGCATGTGATGTCCCATTCATCAGGGAGTCTCCTGTCCTGCATTCGGAGCTCTGCCCTTCATGTGATGCCCTGTCCTGCATTCAGAGCTCTGCCCTTCATGTGACCCACTGCCTGCATTTGGCACTCTGCCCTTCATGTGATGCCCTGTCCTGCATTTAGAGCTCTGCCCTTCATGTGATGCCCTGTCCTGCATTTGATGCTCTCCCCTTCATGTGACGTCCTGTCCTGCATTTGTTGCTCTGCCATTCGTGTGACGTCCTGTCCTGCATTTGGTACTTTGCTCTTCATGTGACGCCCTGTCCTGCATTTGGTGCTCTGCCCTTCATGTGACCCCCTGTCCTGCATTTGTTGCTCTGCCCTTCAGGTGATGCCCTGTCCTGCATTTGGTGCTCTGCTCTCCATGTGACGCCCTGTCCTGCATTCGGAGCTCTGCCCTTCATGTGACACTCTGTCCTGCATTTGGCGCTCTGCCCTTCATGTGACGCCCTGTCCAGCATTTGGTGCTTAGCCCTTTAGGTGACGCCCTGTTCTGCATTTAGTGCTCTGCTCGTCATGGGACGTCTCGTGTTGCATTTGGCGCTCTGCCCTTCATGTGATGCCCTGTCCTGCATTTGGCGCTCTGCTCTTCATGTGACGCCCTGTCCTGCATTTGGTGCTCTGCCCTTCAGGTGACGCCCTGTCCAGCATTTGGTGCTCTGCCCTTCAGGTGACGCACTGTCCTTGATTTGGTGCTCTGCCCTTCATGTGACACCCTGTCCTGCATTCGGAGCTCTGCCCTTCATGTGACACCCTGTTCTGCATTTAGGGCTCTGCTCTTCATGGGATGTCTTGTGCTGCATTTGGCGCTCTGCCCTTCATGTGATGCCCTGTCCTGCATTTGGCGCTCTGCTCTTCATGTGACGCCCTGTTCTGCATTTAGTGCTCTGCTCTTCATGTGACGCCCTGTCCTGCATTTGGCGCTCTGCTCTTCTTGTGCCGTCCTGTCCTGAATTTGGCGCTCTGCCCTTCATGTGATGCCCTGTCCTGCATTTGGCGCTCTGCCCTTCATGTGATGCCCTGTTCTGCATTTGATGCTCTCCCCTTCATGTGACGTCCTGTCCTGCATTTGTTGCTCTGCACTTTATGTGACACCCTGTCCTGCATTTGTTGCTCTGCCATTCGTGTGACGCCCTGTCCTGCATTTAGCGCTCTGTTCTTCTTGTGACGCCCTGTCCTGCATTTGATGCTCTCCCCTTCATGTGACCCCCTATCCTGCTTTTGGCGCTCTGCTCTTCATGTGACGCCCTGTCCTGCATTTGGTGCTCCCCCCTTCATGTGACGCCCTGTCCTGCATTTGTTGCTCTGCCATTCAGGTGACGCCCTGTCCTGCATTTGTTGCTCTGCCATTTGTGTGACCCCCTATCCTGCATTTGGTGCTCTGCTCTTCATGTGACGCCCTGTCCTGCATTTGGCGCTCTGCTCTTCATGTGACCCTCTATCCTGCATTTGGCGCTCTGCTCTTCATATGACGCCCAGTCCTGCATTTGTTTCTCTGCTCTTCATGTGACGCCCTATCCTGCATTTGGTTCTTTGTCTTACATGTGACGCCCTGTCCTGCATTTGTTGCTCTGCTCTTCATGTGACGCCCTGTCCTGCATTTGTTGCTCTGCCATTTGTGTGACCCCCTATCCTGCATTTGGTGCTCTGCTCTTCATGTGACGCCCTGTCCTGCATTTGGCGCTCTGCTCTTCATGTGACCCTCTATCCTGCATTTGGCGCTCTGCTCTTCATATGACGCCCTAGTCCTGCATTTGTTTCTCTGCTCTTCATGTGACGCCCTATCCTGCATTTGGTTCTTTGTCTTACATGTGACGCCCTGTCCTGCATTTGTTGCTCTGCTCTTCATGTGACGCCCTGTCCTGCATTTGGCGCTCTGCCCTTCATATGACGCCCTGTCCTGCATTTGGCGCTCTGCCCTTCATGTGACATCCTGTCCTGCATTTGTTGCTCTGCACTTTATGTGACGCCCTGTCCTGCATTTGTTGCTCTGCCATTCATGTGACGCCCTGTCCTGCATTTGGCGCTCTGCTCTTCATGTGACGCCCTGTCCTGCATTTGGCGCTCTGCTCTTCATGTGACACCCTGTCCTGCATTTGGCGCTCTGCTCTTCATGTGACGCCCTCTCCTCCATTTGGCGCTCTGCTCTTCATGTGACGCCCTGTCCTGCAGTGAGAATTGTCACTGAACCTCGATGACACCCCATATACTAAGTATCGGGGGACTGCTGTCCATGCAGTTATCGATCATCTGCTGGTCTCTCCATTTGCCTGCTGGACATTATATCTTGTACATGGGATAGGATTTGGCGCTCGATTCCGCAGAATGACTAGTTTGGCAGAAGAGATCCGAGAGCCCTATGCAGCCAAGATCCACAGCCTGGCATCTGGCGTGTGTAAGGACGTTGGCGTGTAGGCTCATTACTACTCCTTTACATCTGCTAGAGTTTGTGCAGCACATGATCCGTCACTGGCGGGCGAGGGCTCGGGGCTGCAGCGCAGGACGGACGCCGGACATGGAGTGGTGGGCTTAGTCAGAGGGAAGGTTTTGTATGTTTTTTGCATTTTTACAGTATGAAATTACATCGCGTATTAACAGATTCAGAAAGAGATGAAAAACACGACGTGTTCCTCAGCACAGAGCCCAGCGCCAGCCGCTCGTATCGTGAGGGACCTTCTCAGGGACTTCACCGTCAGGGCTTCACCGGGTTCATATTTTAAGAAAGAAGAGTCAAGGAAAACGTCATTCCCATATAGAAAGTCCTGGAGCGATTAGCACCTCTGCAACCCTATAGACACCCCTGTATCTACATGTGTAACGTATCTCAACGTTTGTGTGCATGTATATATGTGCGTATGTAGGTGTATTTGTATGTGTGTGTATCTATGTGTAGGTATATGTATGAGGTATGTCTCTATGTATGTCTATGCTGTATGTATGTATCTATGTGTGTATGTATGTGTATCTGGTATGTGTGTATGTATGTATGCGGTATGTGTGTATTATGTGTATTCATTCTAACCAGATTCTGACTGACCCCAGAGCCTACATGTCTGTACAATATGAATATTTTGTGTATGGTATATACATGTATGTGTTTGTATATATATTTATATGCAAATATATGTGTGTATGTATGTTTATGTACAGTTGTAATAATAAGTAAATGAACCCCTTGAAGGATAAGAGGTTGGATGCATGGATTCACATGTGCTTTACCCATTCAATAAAGGCACACAAAGCCTGGTTACTGACAGATCTGCTCTTCTCAAGAAAGATTAGTGTGAACTGCGCCTCGATGCAAACAACGTTCAGAAAAACACAGATGCATGAAGCTGGAAAAGGAGAAAAGAGCTAAAGATCTGGGTATATAATGACCCAGAGTGCCATTACCACCTCTTTTGTACACCCACTATCCATAATGTGTGATCCTGTGTCATTTCTTAGATTTATTACCATATCCTGCAATGTGTATATGCATTTTCTTATAAACTGCTGTTTACATATAATGTGCCTGGTCTATCAGCGAGTGACAGCAAATCTGAGCAGAGCTAGTTTCTCTGGAGAGGAACCTTCTAGTTCCTTACCAGCCCTCTTTTGAGAGGGAGGAGTTTAGTTAGTCAGTAAGTCAGTCTAGCCTACCTCCTCCTGGGGAAAGGTTGTGTGTTGGCTAGCAGAGCGTTGCCTGCTCTGCTAGGCCCCAGATGCCCTGCATCTGAAGTCCTTTATGGTTGCTTGTCCCCTCCTAGGCTTGCATTGCCTCCCAAGCTAATAGAGCTTCAAACCAGGACAAAAAGTTCCTAGGATTAAGGACTAAAGTAAGAGACAGACTACAGACAGCTAACCTAAGTTCCAGCAGAAGAGGAAGAGTTTCCTATTTACCTAGCCAAGCATTACAGAGCTAAGAGAGCTGCCGCATAGCAGAGCTGAGAGTGTTGCAGAGAAATGTTTACCTGCATAGATTATGCTGATGACCAAGATGAAGTTTGGAAACTGTTTGGATTACCGTTTATGCCAAGTAAAGCTGTGTTCAACGTTACTACAAAGTCTGGACTCCATTTATTCTACTTATTCATCATCCAAGTTCAACTACCCTTTTTGCACTGCTTTTGACCACATCACATCTGGGATACAACCGTATCCAGGTAGGAACACTGTGACACCCTGCACCACTCTGGCAATCCTACCCTGGGTAACAACATTACCATCTACAAAGGGGACTCCAAGTCCTCGCTGCTTAACGGCAGCTGGCGTCACGACTACTTGCTCTATATGAGGGACATATTTCGTAGAAACCTTTTATGGGGCAAGGGATACCCCAGGTGTGGCCAGTGGTCCGTTACATCAATTGGCGTCACAAACAGGATTTGTAAAATGTTAAAACTGTGTGCTATTAAGAACTGGATTCTCACAAAACCATACTATGTGCCGTATAACATTATACTAAAGAACAGGAGTTAAACAACAAAATTGTGTGCCTACCAGCTTTATTTGCCTATTGGATTTACAAAAACTGCGTTGAAAGTGACTATAATGACTTTGTTGTGGAGAGACCGGTGCAAAACGATGCTCGCCGGCGCCCAAAGAGTTAAATTGCCATTTTTACAGTCTATGGCGCAGCATCTTCTTCATGTCCAGAGGAGCAAAACTGAAGAAACGCCCCTTGCTGAAGCGCGAAAACTTAGCCCAGCCTACAGGGAGCAAGTCTACTGCGTGGCGAGGGAGAAGGGAAGCTCCGCACTTGAAGCCCCTCCTTCATTTCCTGCTTATGCCAGAGAGCAAGACGACAACATGGCAGCATCTCACCCGAGCGGGAAGAATAAACTGCCTGAAGTAAGAGCCCCTCTGTCGTCTCCAGTACTTGCCCAAGAGGAGAACGATATGCTAGATATGCTGGCCCCTAAGTTGCAGCGCAAGTGATACCAGAGGAAGGAATCACAGGCTATCCCCATGCCGGCACGGTACAGCAAAGGAGGCCGGAGCTCCCCCTCCGCTGATCAGGAGGAACGGGATACAGGGTGTCTTCTGACATATGGATCCCCGGCCTGTGGTACACCCACACCTTGTGAGAGTGGTGCTCCCGATACGTCTGCCGCACACCATGCAGCTTGTTCCGTGGGGCTCTACTAACAGGCTGACCCAGCTGAAGCCCCCAGTGCCAGAAGATGTTGCTGGAGGGCCAAATGGGCAGCAGGGTATGGAGCAGCCGGTCATGGATCGCGATGCCCAGATGGGAGCGGGAAGTTCAACTATAGCTCCCTCTATGCTGGAAGGAAACGGTGGCTATGCGTGGGAGGCCTGGAATGAACATGTTTTGCGCCAGAGCGCTTATTGGCCATAGACCCCGCCTCTGATACCTGAGGAGATCCTTGCGGAGCCGAGTCAAAGTCCCGACCAGGTTGTGCCAAACCCAGACGGACTGTCTGGAGAGGCGGAATGGTTTGCCACACTCAAGAGAAAGAAGCCTCAGCAGGATAAAGGTCCTGCCAGCCAGTGAACACCATCTAAACAAAAGCAAAACTGAACTCTGAGAGCCACAACGTGGACTGATCCTGCACAGTGAGAGTCTTTTGGCCATGTTTTCTTGTTGTTTTTATAGCTTGCCATTTTCTTGCCTCGCTTCTCTGGACATGTGCAGTAAGGGCTCTCCCCCGCTACCAAACTCCAAGTTGCACAGGACAGTTTCTGCCCCCCCACCCCCCTTTTCAGGTTATTTGGGAGCCTTTTGCTGATGGTTCTCATGACCTGCGCTGCTACTTTAATACCCATGTGGATTACATACATTGCCTATTTGGATTACATTTACTTGTTTCCCATGCATTACAAAAAACTTTTATTGCACTTAAAGTGACAGTGTAATGCACTTTGCCTTTAAGAACAGAAGAACGAGACTCTAAAGTGACTTTATTGCACTATTCTATTGCATTATTAAAAATGTGCCTTATTAAAATTTGCACTAACGTTTTACATTTTGAGCAACATTCAAGTATATTTCCCATTGTGTGTATTTCTCTTGCAGGTACAACAATGTGATAATCCATACAATAGTGCATAGTTTATGTTTGCACTTTATTTCAGATCACCAGATAGTAAGCACTTTATGTATTGCTTAGTATTATGGACCGCCTCTGAGTGCATCTGGTACATTCCAAGCAGGCCTACCTGTTTATTGCTCATTATGGATTGCCTCTGAGTACAATTAAAACTAATGGTTGTAAGCCAAGTGGTTATGTGCCAAGCCAAGTACATGCAAAACTAATGGTTCTAGACCATGTGATTCTGTTCCAAGCAAATCTAACACCATTAAGGGTGACCAGCTGCTATTATGTATGTCTGGAGTTGTAGGAGAAAATGTTCCTCCTCCTGAATTATGGGAGTGTTTTAAGTATGACTAATCCTCCATGTCCTAAGGCCTAGTGCACCGGCTTAGGAAAATTTTATAGCTACCTGTTTCATTCATCAAGGTGACGAAGCGTAAAGCATAATTAGGCCTTGTTGTTAGAAGGGAATACAGGATAAAGCCACCTTTCTGTTTGTGGGCGTTTCATTGCATAGTGATGGGATTACAGAGTAAAGACACCCCCGCGCTTTCTTTGGTGTTCATGGCCAGAATACACATAGTAAAGTCAGGAATGAGCACTTTGTGCACAATGTTTGGTTATCAGGTTATACCAGATAGGGAAACTGTTAACGGACACCCTACTCCTTTGGGCAAAGAGACTTTGTGGTAGCCGTTGCCATTGCTATATCGAATGGTAACCTATGTCAGATCTCATACGTCTGTTTGTATGCTGCACTTTACAGGAGAGCTGCACTTTACAGGAGAGCATATATTTGTGGTATTTATATATTGTGCATACCCTAAGCACAAGCCGGGGGCGGATTGCCTCTTAAGTTCCGGGGAATGTAATCACCCAGAGGGCCATTACCACTACTTTTGTACCCCCACTATCTGTATTGTGTAATCCTGTGTCATCATAGATATATTTATTACCATATCCTACAATGTGTGTATGTAATTCATTGTAAACTGCTGTTTACATGTTATGTGCCTGGTTCACCAGCAGGTGGCAGCAAGTATGTGCAGAGCTTGTTTCTCTGGTGAGGAACCTTCTAGTTCCACTCCAGCCCTCTCTAGAGAGGGAGGAGTTTAGTCAGCATTAGTCAGTCTAGCCTATCCCTTCTGGGGAAAGGTTGTTTGTTGGCTAGAAGAGCCCTGCCTGCTCTGCTAGGCCCACGGGCCCCGCATGGGAAGTGCTACATGGTTGCTTGTCCCCTCCTGGGCTTGCATTACCTCCCAAGTTAACAGAGCTTGAAACCAGGCAAGAAGTTCCTAGGATTAAGGACTAAAGTAAGAGACAGACTACAGACAGCTAACCTAAGTTCCAGCAGAAGAGGAAGAGTTTCCTATTTACCTAGCCAAGCATTACAGAGCTAAGAGAGCTACCGCATAGCAGAGCTGAGAGTGTTGCAGATAAGTGTTTGCCTGCCAGAATAAGCCAATACCTGCTGATGACCAAGATAAAGTTTGGGAACTGTTTGGATTACCGTTTGTGCCAAGTAAAACTGTGTTCAACGTTTCTACAAATATGGACTCCATTTATTTTATCTATTCATCATCCAAGTTCAACTACCCTTTCTGCACTACTTCTGACCACATCATGTCTGGGATCCAGGGGGGAACACCGTGACACGTGTATACAACATCTACAGGGACTGTAGGCCTCCGTGCACCACTTTGGCAATCCTACCCCTGGGTACCAACATTACCAACTACAAAGGGAACTCCAAGTCCTCGCTGCTTCACGGCAGCTGGCGTCACGACTACTTGCTCTATAAGAGGGACATATTTCGTAGAAATCTCCTAAGGGGCAAGGGACACCCCAGGCGTGGCCAGTGGGCCCGTTGCAGGTATACTGTACATCAGTCCATGGTTACACAAATGTTCTACAGATGGAGAGAATTCAGGACTGATGTTATTCTCGTTAGGCAGCTGTTCTGTTCAGGTCACTACAACAGCATAATAGGCAATGCTAAAAGAGGTGAGAAAGAACCCAAAAATAAGAGCAGAAGACTCTGCAAACTGCAGAAACTTCGTGAGAAAGCATGGTGATCATGGAAGGACAACAAGAAGGGACGCATTGCTATTTCAAAAAAACATGGCACCCACTTTAATTTCACCCAACAGCACCTGAATGTTCCACAATGCTTCTAGAAAGCAGTTCTATAGACAGAAAAGACAAAAGTGGACTTTATATAAATGTGCACAAAATTATGTACGAAGGAAAAGGACACTGCACACCAAAACCTCATCCCAACTGTGAAGCATGGTGGAGGGGACATCATGGTTTAGGGCTGATGGAAGGAACATCATGGTTTGGGGCTGAATGAGGAGGCATCATGGTTTAGGGCTTGTGGAGGGGACATTATTGTTTAGGGCTGATGGAAGGAACATCATGGTTTGGGGCTGATGGAAGGAACATCATGGTTTGGGGCTGAATGAGGAGGCATCATGTTTGGGGCTTGTGGAGGGGACATTATTGTTTAGGGCTGATGGAAGGAACATCTTGGTTTGAGGCTGCTAGATTTAGGGCTGGTGGAGGGAACACACATCATGTTTTAGGACAGGTGAAGGGGGCATCATGCATTGGGCATCATAGTTTTGGGTTGGTGAAGGGGCATCATGGTTTAGGGCTGCTTTGCTGTCTCAGGGTCTGGCTCCCTTGTGATCATTCTGCTCACAGAAGTACAGTATTAAATAAAGGAATATGGTTCCAGTCAATGGTGTCTAAGTAATATTCATTTGGTGTACTACAGTCCCAAATTCTCTTCTATCTGTTTCATCTCTAGTGAGCTTGATTTCCATTGATCTTCTGACACTCTTGATACAGGCAAAGTAAAAGCTGTGCCTATGCACGATTGAGGAAGGTGAGCACATACCGTAAGCTAAAGTTCCCTGGTGTCAGCCAATTTCAGGATTATTACTAATGTATTGCCCTGTAAAGCTCCCTCTGCTTGTATTTTTGTTATAGCAGTCATTTTACAGGAGGGCAGATATCTGTACTGGGGGTAAAATGCACCCGCCAAACCAAAACCAGATAGTGTGGACATGCTACGCTTGTGGTTATGTTCTAAATGTGTTTTACTTTGCAGTACATGGGCATTTTTCATTGCAACATTCATATGGTGACTTGCACTTTCTTTCCCTTCTAGGATGGAATTATGGGAGGAAAGGGGTTCATGTGGATTATAAGATTGGCTAAATGTTCACCTAGTTACTAACTTTGTTTGCGCGGTTAATATGCAGCTGCCTTGCATCTGAATCTTGGATTTCGTTGTCACCTAGCTGATGAATAGGGCAGAGTTGCTGGTCGTTGAGCCTTTTTATACCCAGGTCTCCCTCCATTCTGACAGGTATAGCATTTGCTAGGTACATTCTCATTCAGATATTTTGTTCTACATTATAGGAGTTTTGGTTCCTCTCTTGTATCTTGTTCGAGTCTACTGTATGTCCCATGTATTCTGGAATCCTTAGTTCCTTGGCATTTCTTGCTGTCTTTAGGATTTATTTGTTGCTGTGCTGCTGTATTGTCAAGGCTGATTTGTAGGGTAGAATTTAAAAGGGATCCGTTCAGTATTGATCATTTTTGGTCATTCATCTGCTATCTACCTGTATGCCATAGATCTGCCATCTTCTCCTTCCATGAACCTCAGCATTTGGTTCCTGTCATCCACCATGAGTTTGTTTTGGTGTCTTGTTTTCTGCCAACGTTAATTCATATATGGTATTTTGTGACTGACCGGGTGGTGCCAATTCAGCCCAACTACAAAGAGAAGCTGTGTAAAGGCTTACTCTTAAAGAGGTTGTCTCTGGCCAAACCTGCTGTGCTATGTGACTAGTGATGGTGTGACTCTGGTGTGAGGTACTCCAAGCTGAACTGTGACAACCAGGTTTCTGCCTAGATGGAGGGTTGACCTTAACCCTATGGACATGCTGTGACATGACCTGAAGAGTTCTAACCTTAACCATATGGAGATACTGATAATGTGACTTTAACAGTCTTGACCTTAACCCCATGGAGATGCTGTGACGTGACCTGAAGATTCCTGACCTTAACCTTATTAAGATGCTGTGGTATGATCTGAAGAGTCCTGACATAAACCCTATATAGATGTTGTGGCATGACTTGAAGAGTCATGACCTTAACTCTATGGAAAAGCTTTAGTATGGCCTAAAGAGTCCTGAGTCTTAACCCTATGGAGATGCTGTGAGTTGACCTGAAGAGTCCTGGTCTTAACCTTATGGAGATGCTGCGACATTACCTGAAGAGTCCTGACCTTAACCCTATGGAGATGCAGTGACACGACCTGAAGAGTCCTGACATTAACTCTATGGAGATGCAGTGACTTGGTCTGAATAGTCCTGACTTTAGCCCCATGGAGATGCAGTGACACGACCTGAAGAGTCCTGACATTAACCCTATGGAGATGCAGTGACATGACCTGAAGAGTCCTGACATTAACCCTATGGAGATACAGTGACTTGACCGGAAGAGTCCTGACCTTAACTCCATGGAGATGCAGTGACATGACCTGAAGATTCTTGATCTTAACCCTATGGAGATGTTGTAACATAACCGGAAGAGTCCTGACCTTAACCCTATGGAGATGCAGTGACATGACCGGAGGAGTCCTGACCTTAACCCTATGGAGATGCAGTGACATGACCTGAAGAGGACTGTGCATGCAAAGCACCCTAGAAATATTGATGGCTGAAACACATTTGCAGGGAGGACTGCTGCAAAATTCCTCCTCAACATTGTCCAAAATTTAGATGCAGCTGCAGGGAATGTCTGGTGGAAGTGATTGCTGCTAAAGGGGATCTACAGGTTATTAAATTCAAGGGTTCACTTACTTTTTCTGGCAACTTTATGTGAGTGAATATGTTTAAATGTATATATGAGATATTTAATCATTTATATATGCATATTGCATATTTTATGTATATATATGTATGTGTGTACAGTATATGTATGTATTGGAATATATGTATATGTATGTTATTATGCATATATGTTTGTGTATGTGTGTACATTATATGTATGTGTATGCATGCGTGTGTATGTATACATGTATGTGTATGAATTTATAGGGGTTCGGGGATGACATGGTGTTTCTTGGTTTGGGCTGTGCAGGATATGTGTCATATGAATAATCTATTTTTTGGATGTGCTGTGGCTTTGGTCGCAGTTTTGCTGTGGTGGGAGCAGTTTTTACATCCTGTGCTGCGCTGTTTTCCATAGAAGCCATCCGCGGAACATTTCTCAGAAATACTTCAAGTAAACAGCCATCGCCTATAACACATCGATCCGCAGCGCAGTGCAGCAGGGAGGTTTCCTCTGTACTTTGCTGGCAATTGTATTAAAAACAAGACCAGATGTAGCAGAGCTGAGTCACCTGGCATGGTGGGCCATGATGTCATCATATGGTCTCTATAGTTCTGTAGGAGTTGGCAGCTTGCTGCAACACAGAGAAAGAACAGTAACAACAAATTCAGCTCTGCTACTTCGGTATAATCTGCCTATAGGATCTTGGCTATTTGGGTGAGCTTCACATTATGAAACGAAACAAAAATTCAAAGTCAGATCCTCATTGAGGTCTTCGTTGTGACGGAAGAGAAAATCACTGGTCAGGAATCTGTGCAGCCACAAAGCATTCCAGAGGCCACGAAAGCCATGACTTCAAGCAGTGGACAAACCAGTATTCTTGAGGCCCAAAAGCTAAACCTACAAATGATTATGGTCTCCATCAAAGCCAGGCAGATTGGAAAACCTGAAGATTCCTTCAGTCTCTGTTGTGTCCTTTCTTTGGTTTTCCAATTATCTTCACACTGTTTTCCACAGTGTCCAAAAACTGATACTGTTTTTGGCCGTTTTAGGATCCCGCCAATACATTGTCTCCATGTGCCTCATGAACGTGGCAGGCCCGCCGCTGAGACGCGTTGTCGCAGTTACCTCTTTATCATTTCATATTATTTTATGGGCTTTTAATAATTCCTGCTGACCATAGCGTTCCATGGACCTGGTTTTATCTCCTCGACCTGATTAAATGAGGAAAGTAAGAGGTAAAACAATAAAAGAAAGGAGAAGAGGAGGAAACTAAGGAATACAAGGGATGTGGAGAGAGAGGAAAGGTGAACAGGAAGAGGAGTGGAAGTTAGAGAAGAGAAGAAATGAGGAGACAGCATGAGGAGAAGAGAGTGAAAGGGATAAACTGAAGAAGAGTTGAAGAGTAGAGAGAGGAATGAAGGAGAGAAGGAGGGAGTCAGAGTCAGGAGGTGCGGAGAAAACATAAGAGGGAGTCAAGAGAAGAGGAGAAAACATGAGAAGAAGAGAGTAACATGGAAGACGTGCAACGCCAGCGCTCTAGGGGTGGTATGTGAGTGGAATGGTGATGATGTGCCGAGTAAGGGTAGTAGTACTCACAGCTCAGTTGTCCCCTGGGCTGGCCTGCAGTGAAGAGGAAGACAGCACTAAATCCTCCGGAGCACTCTCTATTGCAGGGAACACCAGCCAGATGGAAGTTGAGGTGCGCTTGATGGAAGTGGATATGCTTAGGGTGCTTTGGTGGCTGGGGTCCTGTGTTTGTGACGCTAGCACCGTAAGGTGCAATTAGGAGATAGAGTTGAATAATGAGAGAGGCAGTCGTTGAACCAAACAGGAACTTTACTTGTAAATTGTAATCTTGCAATAAGTATCATCCAATAGCAGCACTTTGTCATAAATACAGATGGTAAAGCTGTAAATCCCAATAGCAGGCTCAGTGAGGTGGTGTATGTAGGTTCCAGCTCAACTGTATAGGAGTGATGATCTTACTTGTACTTGGTTCCTGATCTTACTATGGTTACTCAGCCTTTTAATAATAGTTTGGATCCTCTGTAGGTTATATTCTGCAATTCAGCAATATTTAGTGATTTAGTAATTCAGCATAGTGATTTAGTAATTCAGCAACCCAAGGGCGGTCTCCCTCATGGCAGGCAAACTCTCTGCTCCATTCTTTGAAAAGGTTGTACAAGATACAGCAATTATTCTCTTAATCCCCGGAATAGTATTACAGTAAAGGATTAATAAGTCGTAGTCTTGAACTACAAAGTTTGAAGTAGCTTCACTCCCTGGGCTAGGCCAGAGCAAAGTCTATCTCCTCTCCTCCTACTCTCCCTGTAACTTCCTGTGTGTCACCTATATAAACCGTGTTAAAGTGACACCTAGAGGTGAATGTGTGTAGTGCATTGAACCAGCCTGAAATGGGAATTCAGTAGCGGTAACAAAGGAAATACAATAAATAGTGCAAGATGACATAAGATGACATATAAACATTTTGGAGTGGCCCTTTCACACATAAGTGGGACACTTCAGACGGTAGAAAGAAAGGAGAAGTAGTGAGGAAAAGGAAATGAGAGGCGAGGAGACAAACCCAGAGAAGGAAGGAAAAAGAGAGGAGGAGAAAGAAGAAGAGTGCAAAGGAGAAGAGATGAGTAAAGAGGGTGATGGGAAGAAAAGAGGAGGAGCAGAAGGAAAAAGAGGGAAGAAGGAGTGAAGAGATGAGAACCAGAGAGTAAAGGGGAAGAAGAGGAGCAGAAAGAGAGAAGGTGAAAAGAAGTAAAGGAGACCAGAAGAGGAGGAAATTAAATGAGGACATTAAAGGGGTTGTTCGGGTTCAGACCTAAACCCGGATACAACCCGATCTGCAATTATTCACCATGAATGCATTGCACAGGGCAAGGGCTGTCTGTTTACTTTTGGATACTGCTAGGCAGAGGCTTCTGCCTAGCAGTGATCCCAGTGAGGTCACCGGCTCTGATCTGTGGTCTTAAGCACAGCTCTAGCCTGTAAAAACAGGCTAGGGCTGCACTAAAGAGCACCTATTAGTGCCAGTGACATCACTGGGCTAACTGCTAGGAGTAAGCCTCCGCCTAGCTTACCCATGGAGAACTCGGTACATCACCGGATTTCAAGAAAATTGCCTTGCCCTGTACGATTCAGTGCAGGGAAAGGGGGGCATTGGAGTGTAAAAAGCTCTGATGCCCCACTCATTCACGGTGAATGAGTGCAGATTGGGTTGTGTCCAGGTTCAGACCCATTTAAGAGTGGAATATGGGGGAAAGAGACAAATAGAAGAGATAGAAGAAGAGAGCAATAGGAAAGTATAAGAGATATACAGTAGGAGAGGCAGGAGAAGAAAACGCAGGTGAGCAGAAGAGACGAGGAAGAAAAAGAGGATAGAGGAGGGCCCGGCCGGCACCGCACCGCTCTCATCCCTCAAGAACCGGCTGTCTTGCCTGTTATGACCCAGACTTTTTTCACCATGATTTGGCACAATTTTGGCGTCTCTCGTTTTGCAAACACCCACATTGTTGTGTTTTTCTTTTTTTACTGCAGTTACTTTATAAACCGTCTTCTCACTAAAATATCTTCAGCTATTCGCACAGAACTAGTGATTTTTTTTTAACTGATAAATTCCACTTTTTCTTTTTGCTTCCAAGTTTCCATATTGAAAAAAAAAAAAAAAAGATTGTTTTATTTTTGACCAGGAGTGTGATTGATGGAGGTGTGGGATGTGATGTTCTTGGCCACGATAGCAGGGCAGGCTGTGGAACAAAAATGTGTCTATATATTTCAGCCATACCATTCCCCTAGTGCTCGTTACCCTCTCTTCTATGTTGTCTGCAGGCTCCTGGCACCTATATAACACCGTATATTGTATAGGGGAGATCTGTAGATCCTCCCTGAGGTCTGCTAGAACCCTAAGTACACGGATTCTGGAATCTCCCAACAAGTGCTGGTTTACGAGGTAGTCGTCAGGAGGTTTGGACTTTGCAGGACTCTGGTTGTTTTGACATGCGTTGAACATTTATATTCTCTTGTCGTCTGAGTACGTGTGCGCTGCCGAGCAGGTGGGAATCTGGCAGCCACGTCAGAAATAATTTTACTTACAATAAAAAATATTTAACAATGATTTTGATGTTTGCAAAAAATCATGTAAACTCAGGAATGCTCGGTGTACACCATATCTGCTCTGGAGGTTTATAGCAATGATGAGGCCGGATTTCTATAAATAACTGTCCTGCTTGGCATGTTTACCTCAGACCTCTTCTCTGATTTCCAGCAAAGCTTCAAAATAATGTAATAGGTGTGAAAAGGAAAGAAGAAACAAGGAGGGTACAGAGGTGGTCTAGAAATATGGAAGGAGGGATGGACTGGTGGATCAGAGGTGGGAGTGGCTGGAGGACTGAGGTTGTCCACAAATATGGAGGAATGGATTGATCAGAGGTGGGAGTAGCTGGAGGACTGAGGTGATCCACAAATATGGAGGAATGGATGCATCAGAGGTGGCAGTGGCTGGAGGATGGAGGTGGTCTAGAAATATGGAGGAATGGATGGATCGGAGGTGGGAGTGGCTGGAGGAGGAGGTGGTGCTACAAATATGGAGGAATGGATGGATCAGAGGTGAGAGTGTCTGGAGGACGGAGGTGGTGCACAAATATGGAGGAATGGATGGATCAGAGGTGAGAGTGTCTGGAGCACGGAGGTGGTCTACAAATATGGAGGAATGGATGGATCAGAGGTGGGAGTAACTGGAGGATGGAAGTGGTCTATAAATATGGAGGAATGGATGTATCAGATGTGGGAGTGGCTGAAGGACAGAGGTGGTCTACAAATATGGAGGAATGGATGGATGAGAGGTGGGAGTAACTGGAGGACTGAGGTGGTCTACAAATACGGAGGAATGGATGGATCAGAGGTGGGAGTAGCTGGAGGATGGAGGTTGTAACGGACCGTTACGCACACAACTCCGTTTAGGCGATATTCCCTTTTCCGGATAGACCAGCAGCTACTGCAATCACCAACTTCCCGAACTGCAAACCACACGAATTCACCAACTTCCGAACAAGAGACACACGAACCCTGGAAGCAGCCGAACAGGAAAAGCAGTATGAACAGCTTACACTCCTGGCAATCAGCATACAGTCAGATCCCCCCCAATAACGAGACGACACTTCGTTTTGAGGGTTAAACAGGAAACTCTAACTTTTATTAAGGGCTACCTGCCCGGTATTTATCCAGGTCTCCCACCTGGTGGACACTCCCTAGAGGACCAGAAGGAAGACTGCGACACGGGATACAGCAGCCAATCACACACATTGGGACAATACAGACACCCCCAGCATATCCCTCCCTCTGCCTGTGATACAATCACCCTACATGGGTAATGCAATCACCACAGGCAGGAGAATACACAATGTCTTCTGTCCTGGAGACCATTGAGGAGTCATTCAATTATCTCTCAGGACAAAGGGAAATCGCCAATACACATGTGGGGACAATAGGACAGACATCACTATTCAATACACAATGTCCCACCCTTTACAGTACACACAGACATTTAACATATCCCCAGATGGCTTGGATCTGAGCGCTCAATATATCCAGGGATAGAGGCAGACTCCATTGAGCACATGGTTGCAAAAGGACATAAAACATATACGTTACAATTACTACATAAAACATATACATGCAACATATCCCCAGATAGCTTAGGTCTGAGCGCACATTATGGAATGGCGCTCAGACCACACATATCCAGTTCAATTGCCATGGAGCTAAAGTCTTTCCCATAGTCTTTCATTATACGAATGGGCTCCATAGCAGAGCTATCTGGGGTATCACCGCTCAAACAGGACAAGCATACATGGGGCCATAGTCGCAGGGCAGGAGGCGAGCAAGCAGTCCCTTCCAGGAAACTGGGGCAGACTCTGGTACAGGGTCCAGTCCGCTACAGAGGTTGTCTACAAATATGGAGGAATGGATGGATCAGAGGTGGGAGTAGCTGGAGCACGGAGGTGGTCTAAAAATAAGGAGGAATGGATGGATCAGAGGTGGGAGTAGCTGGAGGAAGGAGGTGGTTTACAAATTTGGAGGAATGGATGGATCAGAGGTGGGAGTGGCTGGAGGACGGAGGTGGTCCACAAGTATTGAGGAATGGATGGATCAGAGGTGGGAGTGGCTGGAGGACGGAGGTGGTCCACAAATATTGAGGAATGGATGGATCAGAGGTGGGAGTGGCTGGAGGACGGAGGTGGTCCACAAATATGGAGGAATGGATGGATCGGAGGTGGGAGTGGCTGGAGGACGGAGGTGGTCTACAAATAAGGAGGAATGGATGGATCAGAGGTGGGAGTGGCTGGAGGACGGAGGTGGCCTACAAATATAGAGGAATGGATGGATCAGAGGTGGGAGTGGCTGGAGGAGGAGGTGGTCTACAAATATGGAGGAATGGATGGATCAGAGGTGGGAGTGGCTGGAGGACGGAGGTGGTCTACAAATATGGAGGAATGGATGGATCAGAGGTGGGAGTGGCTGGAGGACGGAGGTGGCCCACAAATATAGAGGAATGGATGGATCAGAGGTGGGAGTGGCTGGAGGACGGAGGTGGCCCACAAATATGGAGGAATGGATGGATTAGAGGTGGGAGTGGCTGGAGGACGGAGGTGGCCTATAAATATTGAGGAATGGATGGATCAGAGGTGGGAGTGGCTGGAGTTCGGAGGTGGTCCACAAATATTTAAGAATGGATGGATCAGAGGTGGGAGTGGCTGGAGGACGGAGGTGGTCCACAAATATAGAGGAATGGATGGATCAGAGGTGGGAGTGGCTGGAGGATGGAGGTGGTCCACAAATATGGAGGAATGGATGGATCAAAGGTGGGAGTGGCTGGAGGACGGAGGTGGTCCACAAATATTGAAGAATGGATGAATCAGAGGTGGGAGTGACCGGAGGACGGAGGTGGTCCACAAATATTGAGGAATGAATGGATCAGAGGTGAAAGTGGCTGGAGGACAGAGGTGGTCCACAAATGTGGAGGAATGGATGGATCAGAGGTGGGAGTGGCTGGAGGACAGAGGTGGTCCACAAATATGGAGGAATGGATGGATCAGAGGTGGGAGTGGCTGGAGGACGGAGGTGGTCTACAAATATGGAGGAATGGATGGATCTGAGGTGGGAGTGACTGGAGGATGGAGGTGGTCTACAAATATGGAGGAATGGATGGATCGGAGGTGGGAGTGGCTGGAGGAGGAGGTGGTGCACAAATATGGAGGAATGGATGGATCAGAGGTGGGAGTGGCTGGAGGATGGAGGTGGTCCACAAATACGGAGGAATGGATGTATCAGATGTGGGAGTGGCTGAAGGACAGAGGTGGTCTACAAATATGGAGGAATGGATGGATGAGAGGTGGGAGTAACTGGAGGACTGAGGTGGTCTACAAATACGGAGGAATGGATGGATCAGAGGTGGGAGTAGCTGGAGGATGGAGGTTGTCTACAAATATGGAGGAATGGATGGATCAGAGGTGGGAGTAGCTGGAGCACGGAGGTGGTCTAAAAATACGGAGGAATGGATGGATCAGAGGTGGGAGTAGCTGGAGGAAGGAGGTGGTCTACAAATTTGGAGGAATGGATGGATCAGAGGTGGGAGTGGCTGGAGGACGGAGGTGGTCCACAAATATTGAGGAATGGATGGATCAGAGTTGGGAGTGGCTGGAGGACAGAGGTGGTCCACAAATATTGAGGAATGGATGGATCAGAGGTGGGAGTGGCTGGAGGACGGAGGTGGTCCACAAATATGGAGGAATGGATGGATCGGAGGTGGGAGTGGCTGGAGGACGGAGGTGGTCTACAAATAAGGAGGAATGGATGGATCAGAGGTGGGAGTGGCTGGAGGACGGAGGTGGTCCACAAATATGGAGGAATGGATGGATAAGAGGTGGGAGTGGCTGGAGGACGGAGGTGGTCTACAAATATGGAGGAATGGATGGATCAGAGGTGGGAGTGGCTGGAGGACGGAGGTGGTCCACAAATATTTTGGAATGGATGGATCAGAGGTGGGAGTGGCTGGAGGACGGAGGAGGTCCACAAATATAGAGGAATGGATAAATCAGAGGTGGGAGTGGCTGGAGGATGGAGGTGGTCCACAAATATGGAGGAATGGATGGATCAAAGGTGGGAGTGGCTTGAGGACGGAGGTGGTCCACAAATATTGAAGAATGGATGAATCAGAGGTGGGAGTGACTGGAGGACGGAGGTGGTCCACAAATATTGAGGAATGAATGGATCAGAGGTGAAAGTGGCTGGAGGACAGAGGTGGTCCACAAATGTGGAGGAATGGATGGATCAGAGGTGGGAGTGGCTGGAGGACAGAGGTGGTCCACAAATATGGAGGAATGGATGGATCAGAGGTGGGAGTGGCTGGAGGACGGAGGTGGTCTACAAATATGGAGGAATGGATGGATCAGAGGTGGGAGTGGCTGGAGGATGGAGGTGGTCTACAAATATATAGGAATGGATGGATCAGAGGTGGGAGTGGCTGGAGGACGGAGGTGGTCTACAAATATGGAGGAATGGATGGATCAGAGGTGGGAGTAGCTGGAGGATGGAAGTGGTCTACAAATATGGAGGAATGGATGTATCAGATGTGGGAGTGGCTGAAGGACAGAGGTGGTCTACAAATATGGAGGAATGGATGGATGAGAGGTGGGAGTAACTGGAGGACTGAGGTGGTCTCAAATATGGAGGAATGGATGGATCAGAGGTGGGAGTAGCTGGAGGATGGAGGTTGTCTACAAATATGGATGAAAATGGATGGATCAGAGGTGGGAGTAGCTGGAGCACGGAGGTGGTCTACAAATATGGAGGAATGGATGGATCAGAGGTGGGAGTAGCTGGAGGATGGAGGTGGTCTACAAATATGGAGGAATGGATGGATCAGAGGTGGGAGTGGCTGGAGGACGGAGGTGGTCTACAAATATTGAGGAATGGATGGATCAGAGGTGGGAGTGGCTGGAGGACGGAGGTGGTCCACAAATATTGAGGAATGGATGGATCAGAGGTGGGAGTGGCTGGAGGACTGAGGTGGTCCACAAATATGGAGGAATGGATGGATCAGAGGTGGGAGTGGCTGGAGGACTGAGGTGGTCTACAAATATGGAGGAATGGATGGATCGGAGGTGGGAGTGGCTGGAGGAGGAGGTGGTCTACAAATATGGAGGAATGGATGGATCAGAGGTGGGAGTGGCTGGAGGACAGAGGTGGTCTACAAATATGGAGGAATGGATGGATCAGAGGTGGGAGTGGCTGGAGGACTGAGGTGGTCTACAAATATGGAGGAATGGATGGATCAGAGGTGGGAGTGGCTGGAGGACGGAGGTGGTCTACAAATATGGAGGAATGGATGGATCAGAGGTGGGAGTGGCTGGAGGACGGAGGTGGTCTACAAATATGGAGGAATGGATGGATCAGAGGTGGGAGTGGCTGGAGGATGGAGGTGGTCTACAAATATGGAGGAATGGATGGATCAGAGGTGGGAGTGGCTGGAGGACGGAGGTGGTCACAAATATGGAGGAATGGATGGATCAGAGGTGGGAGTGGCTGGAGGACGGAGGTGGTCTACAAATATGGAGGAATGGATGGATCAGAGGTGGGAGTGGCTGGAGGAGAGGTGGTCTACAAATATGGAGGAATGGATGGATCAGAGGTGGGAGTGGCTGGAGGACGGAGGTGGTCACAAATATGGAGGAATGGATGGATCAGAGGTGGGAGTGGCTGGAGGACGGAGGTGGTCTACAAATATGGAGGAATGGATGGATCAGAGGTGGGAGTGGCTGGAGGACGGAGGTGGTCTACAAATATGGAGGAATGGATGGATCAGAGGTGGGAGTAGCTGGAGGATGGAGGTGGTCTACAATATGGAGGAATGGATGGATCAGAGGTGGGAGTGGCTGGAGGACGGAGGTATCCTACAAATATAGGGGAATGGATGTATCAGATGTGGGAGTGACTGAAGGACGGAGGTGGTCTACAAATATGGAGGAATGGATGGATCAGAGGTGGGAGTGGCTGGAGGACAGAGGTGGCCTACAAATATGGAGGAATGGATGGATCAGAGGTGGGAGTGGCTGGAGTACGGAGGTGGTCCACAAATATTTAGGAATTGATGGATCAGAGGTGGGAGTGGCTGGAGGACGGAGGTGGTCCACAAATATTGAGGAATGGATGGATCAGAGGTGGGAGTGGCTGGAGGATGAAGGTGGTCCACACATATTGAGGAATGGATGGATTAGAGGTGGGAGTGGCTGGAGGACGGAGGTGGTCCACAGATATTGAGGAATGGATGGATCAGAGGTGGGAGTGGCTGGAGGATGAAGGTGGTCTACAAATATGGAGGAATGGATGGATCAGAGGTGGGAGTGGCTGGAGGACGGAGGTGGTCTACACATATGGAGGAATGGATAGATCAGAGGTGGGAGTGGCTGGAGGACGGAGGTGGTCTACAAATATGGAGGAATGGATGGATCAGAGGTGGGAGTGGCTGGAGGACGGAGGTATCCTACAAATATAGAGGAATGGATGGATCAGAGGTGGGAGTGGCTGGAGTACGGAGGTGGTCCACAAATATTTAGGAATGGATGGATCAGAGGTGGGAGTGGCTGGAGGACGGAGGTGGTCCAGAAATATTGAGGAATGGATGGATCAGAGGTGGGAGTGGCTGGAGGACGGAGGTGGTCCACAAATATTGAGGAATGGATGGATCAGAGGTGGGAGTGGCTGGAGGATGAAGGTGGTCCACACATATTGAGGAATGGATGGATCAGAGGTGAAAGTGGCTGGAGGACAGAGGTGTTCCACAAATATGGAGGAATGGATAGATCAGAGATGGGAGTGGCTGGAGGACAGAGGTGGTCCACAAATATGGAGGAATGGGTGGGAGGGTGGGAGTGGCTGGAGGACGGAGGGGTGGGAGTGGCTGGAGGATGAAGGTGGTCCACACATATTGAGGAATGGATGGATCAGAGGTGAAAGTGGCTGGAGGACAGAGGTGTTCCACAAATATGGAGGAATGGATAGATCAGAGGTGGAAATGGCTGGAGGACGGAGGTGGCCTACAAATATGGAGGAATGGATGGATCAGAGGTGGGAGTGGCTGGAGGACGAAGGTGGTCTACAAATGTGGAGGAATGGATGGATCAGAGGTGGCAGTGGCTGGAGGCCGGAGGTGGCCTACAAATATGGACGGAGAGATTGATCAAAGGTCAAAGTGGAGGGAGTAGGGTGGAAATGAAGGTGGAAGGATGGTATGAAGGATCTTAGGTGGGAGTAGAAGTGACAGAGGTGTCTAGAAATCTGGACGGAGGGATGGACTGATACATCAAAAAAGTGAAAGGAGCGAATGGAGAGAGTAGACAAGATCTAGAAATATGGAAGGAGATATGGACTGCTGGATCAGAAATAGGAGTGCAGGTGACAGAGGTGGTCTACAAATATGGAGGGAAGGATGCACTGAAAGTTCTGCGAGAGTAGTGAGTAGAAGCGATCCAAAAATATAGAGGGAGGGATGGACTGATGGATTAAAAGAGTTAATGGAGGAAGTAGACATGATCTAGAAATATGGAAGGAGATATAGACTGCTGGATCAGAAGTAGGAGTGGAGGTGACAGAGGTGGCCCACAAATATGGAGGGAGGGATGGACTGTTGGATCAGAGGCGGGTGCTATCCAAGGGGTTCTTCAGTTTATTTAAACTGATGATCTATCCTCTGGATAGATCATCAGCATCTGATCGGCGGGGGTCCGACACCCGGGACCCCCGCCGATCAGCTGTTTGAGAAGGCAGCGGCGTTGGTAGTAGGGCCTCGGCCTTCTCGCTGTTTACCGCAGGCGCAGTGACGGCACGACTAGTATCACTGGCCTGGGCGGGGCTAAGCTTCATTCAAGTGAACAGAGCTTAACCCCGCCAAGGCCAGTGATACTAGTCGTGACGTCACTGCGCCTGCGGTAAACAGCGAGAAGGCCGAGCCGCTACTGCCAGCGCCGCTGCCTTCTCAAACAGCTGATCGGCGGGGGTCCCGGGTGTCGGACCCCTGCCAATCAGATGCCGATGATCTATTCAGAGGATAGATCATCAGTTTAAATAAACTGCAGAACCCCTTGGATAGCACCCGACTGTATAAGGAGGGCGAGGAGGGACTGATGGTCCTCCTTTCCCCCCTCCTAGGCTTAGATTTCCCCCCTCCTTTTTTGTTATTCCCTCCGGTTTTGGGCCACTGTCATTCCCCCCCCCCTTGTCATTCTCTTTGTCCCTCTTGTCATTTCCCCCCACTTCTAGTGTAGCGTGGCCGAGCTCTGTATGGTCCATGGGTACAGGCGCTTTTGTTTCCTGTACGCAAGTGGACTGACAGGAAGTGCACACTTCATGTCAGTCCGGCCGGGTACAGGAGACAGATGCTTCCTGTACCCACAGACCATACAGGGCTCGGCCACGCTACAATGGGGGAATGACAGCGCTCCCCTCCTGTCAGCACCTCTCCTCCTGCTGCGCCCGGGTGGTGCTGCAGCAGCCAAAGGCTCAATATAGAGCGCTCGGGCAGTGCACCCTCATGGATGCGCCAGCCTGGGCAGTGCTGCAGCCGCCAGAGGCTCATTATAGAGCGCTCGGGAGGCTGCAGCATGAGGGGGGCGCGGCGCCCCTTCCCAAGTGGCGCTCTATGCGGCTGCCTAGTCAGCTTATTGGACGCGCCGGCCCTGGTTATATGGAACTGAGCTAGGGCTTATCAAGGTAAGGGTAGTATAGAGGGTTAAGTGGATAGAGATGAAAGGGTTAGTTTAGAGGGAGCTTAGGAGTTGAGTATAATATGAGATGGGTGGTTATCATGTTAAGTAAAGCGGATGAGTTTATTAGCTTAGCAGAGCTGTGTTTGTCATTTGACATAACCTGTACTCAGTGTTCACAAGAAAGTGCAGAGAGTTAGCTCTGCTACATCTGTGCCTACCATATTAAACTCTGTCATGGCCATAAAACGGCTCAATTAGTCTTCCCCTAATGGCATTACCGAATCTGATCGTGGACCCCTGATGAGAGCTGCATAAACTGTGACCCATTAACACTTAGACATCAGATTAGATAATCAGAGGAGTCCAGACAGCACTGGAGCTGCTGGACACGAGGTGTGGTCTGACTTATACAATAACATTACTAAATCTCAGGATGGGGAGTTGCTGAGCCAGGTTTGGAATCGTTGCCAAAACTCACCCGGCTTGTCAGTTTCTTGGAGTTCACAAGTCTTAGTTAAATCCACCCACGGGAACATGGCACTCACTAAATACATCAATGAAAGCTGCGAGGCCTGTCGTTATTACGCTGCAAAGTCTCGTAAAAGCAGCAATCTGTAAACACCGTTATAAAAAAGTATTTCCAAATTTCCATCAAGGTGTGACGAGAGCGAGCAACGCAGGAGATGATAATGGGCCTGGAGCGTGTTGCCCGGTGTCTCTGTGCAGCTGAGTAGTCACAGCACTGTGGGGGTCCAGGCGGAGTGAGGCGGCGGTGGGAGGCCACACAGGCGCTCCATGGCGATGATGTTATTATTATTAGTAGTGGTGGCTTACCTCATAGTTGCCCACAAATGTCCATCACACAAACATCTCGCATTCATTACGCCGGGTAAGCCTTTTCATACTTGGCTGATGTCCTCCAAATGCAAATGACTGCACTTGAGTAAGGTCAGGAACACGCTGACCATGAACTCTGCTCGAGCTTCGGAATACACTAAGAGAACGAAGACTTTATTACTAACCTGCAACCCCAAGAAATGTGGAGATGGAGACAGAAAAAAAGGAGACTTGTAAATTGGTGGACTGGGCCCTCCACGAGTAGGGTTGCCACTAGGGATGAGCGAATCGACTTTGGGTGCTCCATACAGTATTAGAATGTATTGGCTCCGATAAGCTGAAGTTATTACTTCGCAAAGTCTCGCAAGACTTCGGGTAATACTAATAACTTCATAAATTGATTTCAACTGTAAATAAACATTTCCCGAACTCGGGTTTGGTTCCAAGGTACCAATAGATTCTAATACTCTGTGGAGCGCTCGCTCCGTACAGTATTCAAATGAAGTTTTATGCGAATTGACTTTGGATGTTTCATAATATTAATACCCCCCCATAGTAATATTAATGCCCCCATTAGTGCCTGCCAGTAAGAGTGATGCCCCCATTAGTGCCCCCCAGGAAGAATAGTACCCCCCTGGAAGAATAATGCCCCCATTAGTGCCCCCCTGGAAGAATAATGCCCCCATTTGTGCTCTTATGTAAGAATAATGCCCCCATTCGAGCCCGCAGTAAGAATAATGCCCCTATTAGTGCTCTCCTGTAAGAATAATGCCCCCATTAGTGCCCCCCAGGAAGAATAATGCCCCCCATTTGTGCCCCCAAGGAAGAATAATGCCCCCATTAGTTCCCCCCAGGAGGAATAAGTCCCCTATTAGTGCTCTCTTGTAAGAATAATGCCCCCATTAGAGCCCGCAGTAAGAATAATGCCCCATTAGTGCTCTCCTGTAAAAATAATGTCCCCATTGGTGCCCCCCAGGAAGAATAATGCCCCCATTAGTACTCTCTTGTAAAAATAATGCCCCCATTAGTGCCCCAGAGAAAGAATAATGCCCCCATTAGTGCCCCCCAGTAATAATAATGCCCCTATTAGTTCACCCTTCTCTGCTTCTGCCCCAAAAAAAAAGCACTCCCCTCCTCCATTTGCTCACGCTGTAGTGAACGCTCTCTGCTGACCTGAGCTCCAGCATGATGGCGTCTCGCAGGTCCTGTCCTCCAGTCAGCAGTGCGAGCAAATGGAGGAGGTGAGTGCTGCGGTAAAGGCTGCACTAATGAGCGCTCCACAATGGAAGCCTCATCAGTAACAGTCCTCATAGGAAAATAACGGCAATTAGCATTGCCGGTAGAAAAAAAAACTTACTGGCCACTAAAATACTGGCTGGGTGGCAAACCTACCCACGGGTCATGATTCTGAGGGCCCCACTCGTTTTATACAGACATGTGCATGTCCCCTATAATCACATTGTCACCTTTGCCGATCATTGTAGACACAGAAGAGGTCATCAATAATAGTTATTAATGAGGTAAAAGTGCTTGTTTTGCACAGTGGTCCGGCCATCTTAACACAATAGGGGAGTAGATAGACAGCTGCATGAGCCGCTACCAGCTGGTATCTGTAGTACTTCTGAGTGCAAGGGGTACAGCCCTGTGAAGAGCACGGGTAGGATGGTAGACAGAGATGAGGAGGAGATGTAGGGGGTGCAGCACTGTGGAGAGCACAGGTAGGATGGTAGACAGAGATGAGGAGGAGATGTAGGGGGAGCAGCACTGTGGAGAGCACGGGTAGGATAGTAGATAGAGATGAGGAGGAGATGTAGGGGGTGCAGCACTGTGAAGAGCATGGGTAGGATGGTAGCTAGAGATGAGGAGGAGATGTAGGGGATGCAGCACTGTGGAGAGTACGGGTAGGATGGTAGATAGAGATAAGGAGGAGATGTAGGGGGTACAGCACTGTGGAGAGTACAGGTAGGATGGTAGACAGAGATGAGGGAGGAGATGTAGGGGGTGTAGCACTGTGGAGAGCACGGGTAGGATGGTAGACAGAGATGAGGAGGAGATGTAGGGGGTGCAGCACTGTGAAGAGCACGGGTAGGGTGGTAGATAGAGATGAGGAGGAGATGTAGGGGGTGCAGAACTGTGGAGAGTACAGGTAGGATGGTAGACAGAGATGAGGAGGAGATGTAGGGGGTGCAGCACTGTGGAGAGCACTGGTAGGGTGGTAGATAGAGATTAGGAGGAGATGTAGGAGGTGCAGCACTGTGGAGAGCACGGGTAGGATAGTAGACAGAGATGAGGAGGAGATGTAGGGGGAGCAGCACTGTGGAGAGCACCCGTAGGATGGTAGATAGAGATGAGGAGGAGATGTAGGGGATGCATCACTGTGAAGAGCACGGGTAGGATGGTAGACAGAGATGAGGAGGAGATGTATGGGGTGCAGCACTGTGGAGAGCATGGGTAGGATGATAGACAGAGATTAGGAGGAGATATAGGAGGTGTAGCATTGTGGAGGGCACGGGTAGGATGGTAGACATAGATGAGGAGGAGATGTAGGGGGTGCAGCACTGTGGAGGGCACGGGTAGGATAGTAGACAGAGATGAGGAGGAGATGTAGGGGGTGCAGCACTATGGAGAGCACGGGTAGGATGGTAGACAGAGATGAGGGAGGAGCTATAGGGGGTGCAGCACTGTGGAGTGCACAGGTTGGATGGTAGACAGAGATGAGGAGGAGATGTAGGGGGTGCAGCACTGTGAAGAGCACGGGTAGGGTGGTAGATAGAGATGAGGAGGAGATGTAGGGGGTGCACAACTGTGGAGAGTACAGGTAGGATGGTAGACAGAGATGAGGAGGAGATGTGGGGGGTGCAGCACTGTAGAGAGCACTGGTAGGGTGGTAGATAGAGATTAGGAGGAGATGTAGGAGGTGCAGCACTGTGGAGAGCACGGGTAGGATGGTAGACAGAGATGAGGAGGAGATGTAGGGGGTGCAGCACTGTGGAGAGTACAGGTAGGATGGTAGACAGAGATGAGGAGGAGATGTAGGGGGTAGCACTGTGGAGAGCACGGGTAGGATGGTAGATAGAGATGAGGAGGAGATGTAGGGGGTGCAGCACTGTGTAGAGCACGGGTAGGATGGTAGCTAGAGATGAGGAGGAGATGTAGGGGATGCAGCACTGTGGATAGTACGGGTAGGATGGTAGATAGAGATAAGGAGGAGATGTAGGGGGTACAGCACTGTGGAGAGTACAGGTAGGATGGTAGACAGAGATGAGGGAGGAGATGTAGGGGGTGTAGCACTGTGGAGAGCACAGGTAGGATGGTAGACAGAGATGAGGAGGAGATGTAGGGGGTGCAGCACTGTGAAGAGCACGGGTAGGGTGGTAGATAGAGATGAGGAGGAGATGTAGGGGGTGCAGAACTGTGGAGAGCACCCGTAGGATGGTAGATAGAGATGAGGAGGAGATGTAGGGGATGCATCACTGTGAAGAGCACGGGTAGGATGGTAGACAGAGAAGAGGAGGAGATGTAGGGGGTGCAGCACTGTGGAGAGCAGGGGTAGGATGATAGACAGAGATTAGGAGGAGATATAGGAGGTGCAGCACTGTGGAGGGCACGGGTAGGATGGTAGACAGAGATGAGGAGGAGATGTAGGGGGTGCAGCACTGTGGAGGGCACGGGTAGGATGGTAGACAGAGATGAGGAGGAGATGTAGGGGGAGCAGCACTATGGAGAGCACGGGTAGGATGGTAGACAGAGATGAGGGAGGAGCTATAGGGGGGTGCAGCACTGTGGAGTGCACAGGTTGGATGGTAGACAGAGATGAGGAGGAGATGTAGGGGGTGCAGCACTGTGAAGAGCACGGGTAGGGTGGTAGATAGAGATGAGGAGGAGATGTAGGGGGTGCTGAACTGTGGAGAGTACTGGTAGGATGGTAGACAGAGATGAGGAGGAGATGTAGGGGTGCAGCACTGTAGAGAGCACTGGTAGGGTGGTAGATAGAGATTAGGAGGAGATGTAGGAGGTGCAGCACTGTGGAGAGCACGGGTAGGATGGTAGACAGAGATGAGGAGATGTAGGGGGTGCAGCACTGTGGAGAGCACGGGTAGGATGGTAGACAGAGATGAGGAGGAGATGTAGGGGGAGCAGCACTGTGGAGAGAACGGGTAGGATGGTAGATAGAGATGAGGAGGAGATGTAGGGGGTGCAGCACTGTGAAGAGCACGGGTAGGATGGTAGACAGAGATGAGGAGGAGATGTAGGGGATGCAGCACTGTGGAGAGTACGGGTAGGATGGTAGATAGAGATAAGGAGGAGATGTAGGGGGTACAGCACTGTGGAGAGTACAGGTAGGATGGTAGAAAGAGATGAGGGAGGAGATGTAGGGGGTGCAGCACTGTGGAGAGCACGGGTAGGATGGTAGACAGAGATGAGGAGGAGATGTAGGGGGTGCAGCACTGTGAAGAGCACGGGTAGGATGGTAGACAGAGATGAGAGGAGATGTAGGGGGTGCAGCACTGTGGAGAGCACGGGTAGGATGGTAGACAGAGATGAGGAGGAGATGTAGGGGGAGCAGCACTGTGGAGAGAACGGGTAGGATGGTAGATAGAGATGAGGAGGAGATGTAGGGGGTGCAGCACTATGGAGAGCACGGGTAGGATGGTAGACAGAGATGAGGAGGAGATGTAGGGGGTGCAGCACTGTGGAGAGCACGGGTAGGATGGTAGATAGAGATAAGGAGGAGATGTAGGGGGTACAGCACTGTGGAGAGCACGGGTAGGATGGTAGACAGAGATGAGGAGGAGATGTAGGGGGAGCAGCACTGTGGAGAGAACGGTAGGATGGTAGATAGAGATGAGGAGGAGATGTAGGGGATGCATCACTGTGAAGAGCACGGGTAGGATGGTAGACAGAGATGAGGAGGAGATGTAGGGGGTGCAGCACTGTGGAGAGCATGGGTAGGATGATAGACAGAGATTAGGAGGAGATATAGGAGGTGCAGCACTGTGGAGAGCACGGGTAGGATGGTAGACAGAGATGAGGAGGAGATGTAGGGGTGCAGCACTGTGGAGAGCACGGGTAGGATGGTAGACAGAGATGAGGAGGAGATGTAGGGGGCAGCACTGTGGAGAGCACGGGTAGGATGGTAGACAGAGATGAGGAGGAGATGTAGGAGGTGCAGCACTGTGAAGAGCACGGGTAGGATGGTAGACAGAGATGAGGAGATGTAGGGGTGCAGCACTGTGGAGAGCACGGGTAGGATTGTAGACAGAGATGAGGAGGAGATGTAGGGGGAGCAGCACTGTGGAGAGAACGGGTAGGATGGTAGATAGAGATGAGGAGGAGATGTAGGGGTGCAGCACTGTGAAGAGCACGGGTAGGATGGTAGACAGAGATGAGGAGGAGATGTAGGGATGCAGCACTGTGGAGAGTACGGGTAGGATGGTAGATAGAGATAAGGAGGAGATGTAGGGGGTACAGCACTGTGGAGAGTACAGGTAGGATGGTAGAAAGAGATGAGGGAGGAGATGTAGGGGGTGCAGCACTGTGGAGAGCACGGGTAGGATGGTAGACAGAGATGAGGAGGAGATGTAGGGGGTGCAGCACTGTGAAGAGCACGGGTAGGATGGTAGACAGAGATGAGGAGGAGATGTAGGGGGTGCAGCACTGTGGAGAGCATGGGTAGGATGATAGACAGAGATTAGGAGGAGATATAGGAGGTGCAGCACTGTGGGGGGCACGGGTAGGATGGTAGACAGAGATGAGGAGGAGATGTAGGGGGTGCAGCACTTTAGGGTAGGATGGTAGACAAATATGAGTTGGAGATGTAGGTGGGTGCAGCACTGTGATGAGCACGGGTAGGATGGTAGACAGAGATGAGTAGGAGATGTAGGGGGTACAGCACTGTGGAGAGCACGGGTAGGATGGTAGACAGAGACAAGGAGGAGATGTAGGGAGTGAAGCACTGTGGAGAGCACAGGTAGGATGGTAGACAGAGATGAGGAGGAGATGTAGGGAGTGAAGCACTGTGGAGGGCTTTGAGGAGGAGAATGAGCAGTTTCAATTAAATCCTATACTTTATGGGCAACCAGTGAAATGACTGGCACAGAGCAGAGGCATCAGAGTAGTGACTGGCACAGGGCAGAGTCATCAGAGTAGTGACTGGCACAGTGCAGAGACATTGGAGTAGTGACTGGTACAGGGCGGAGGCATAGGATCAGTGACAGGCACAGGGCAGAGGCAGTGACTGGAACAGGGTGGAGATATTGGAGTAGTGACTGGTACTGTGCAGAGACATTGGAGTAGTGACTGGTACTGTGCAGAGACATTGGAGTATTGAATGGTACAGGGCAGAGGCATTGGAATAGTGGTTAGACAGAAAAATCAGCCTGGCTGCTGCATTAATGATACCTTTGAAAGGGAACATCTGATGAAGGTGAGACCAAGAGTAAAGGTCTTTTGTTGTACTAGAGGTCACTACTTTATCAGTTGGACTTGAGGTCACCTCCTTTATCTATTGGAGTAGAGGTCACTTGTTTATCAGTGGAGTAGAATAGAGGTCACTTGTTTATCAGTTGGATTAGAGCAGAGGTCATTCCTTTATTAGTTGGAGGTAAAATATAGCTCAGTCCTTTATCATTTGAAGTAGGGGTCACTTGTTTATCAGTTGGATTAGAGCAGAGGTCATTCCTTTATTAGTTGGAGGTAAAACATAGGTCAGTCCTTTATCATTTGAAGTAGGAGTCACTCATTTATCAGTTGGAGTAGAGTAGAAGTCACTTGTTTATCAGTTGGAGTACAGTAGAAGTCACTCATCAGTTGGAATACAGAAGAGGTCACATATTTATCAGTTGGAGTAGAGTAGAGGTCACTTTTTTATCAGTTGGAATACAGAAGAGGTCACTTATTTATCAGTTGGAAAGGAATAGAGGCCACTTATTTATCAGTTGGAGAAGAGTAGAGGTCACTTGTTTATCAGTTGGAGTAGAGGTCACTCGTATATCAGTTGGAGTAGAGTAGAAGTCACTCGTTTATCAGTTGGAGTAGAGTAGAAGTCACTCGTTTATCAGTTGGAGTAGAGTAGAAGTCACTCGTTTATCAGTTGGAGTAGAGTAGAGGTCACTCGTTTATCAGTTGGAGTAGAATAGAGGTCACTCGTTTATCAGTTGGAGTAGAGTAGAGGTCACTCGTTTATCAGTTGGAGTACAGTAGAGGTCACTTGTTTATCAGTTGGAGTAGAGTAGAGGTCACTCGTTTATCAGTTGGAGTAGAATAGAAGTCACTCGTTTATCAGTTGGAGTAGAGTAGAAGTCACTCATTTATCAGTTGGAGTAGAGTAGAGGTCACTTGTTTTTCAGTTGGAGTAGAGTAGAGGTCACTTGTTTATCAGTTGGAGTAGAGTAGAGGTCACTCGTTTATCAGTTGGAGTAGAATAGAGGTCACTCGTTTATCAGTTGGAGTAGAGTAGAGGTCACTCGTTTATCAGTTGGAGTACAGTAGAGGTCACTCGTTTATCAGTTGGAGTAGAGTAGAGGTCACTCGTTTATCACTTGGAGTAGAATAGAGGTCACTTGTTTATCAGTTGGAGTAGAGTAGAGGTCACTTGTTTATCAGTTGGAGTAGAGTAGAGGTCACTTGTTTATCAGTTGGAGTAGAGTAGAGGTCACTTGTTTATCAGTTGGAGTAGAGTAGAAGTCACTCGTTTATCAGTTGGAGTAGAGTAGAAGTCACTTGTTTATCAGTTAGAGTAGAGTAGAGGTCACTTGTTTTTCAGTTGGAGTAGAGTAGAGGTCACTTGTTTATTAGTTGGAGTAGAGTAGAAGTCACTTGTTTATCAGTTGGAGTAGAGTAGAGGTCACTTGTTTATCAGTTGGAGTAGAGTAGAGGTCACTTGTTTATCAGTTGGAGTACAGTAGAGGTCACTTGTTTATTAGTTGGAGTAGAGTAGAAGTCACTTATTTATCAGTTGGAGTAGAGTAGAGGTCACTTGTTTATCAGTTGGAGTAGAGTAGAGGTCACTTGTTTATTAGTTGGAGTACAGTAGAGGTCACTTGTTTATTAGTTGGAGTACAGTAGAAGTCACTTGTTTATCAGTTGAAGTAGAGTAGAGGTCACTTATTTATCAGATGGAGTAAAACAAAGGTCACTTCTTTATTAGTTGGAGTAAAACAATGGTCGGTCCTTTATCAGTTGGAGTAGAGGTCACTTGTTTATCAGTTGGAGTGCAGTTGAAGTAATTTGTTTATGAGATGGAGTTGACAAGATCACTTGTTTATTAGCTGGAGTAGAGTACAGGTCACTTGTATAATAATTAGAGTAGAAGTCAATCGTTTATCGGTTGGAATAGAGGTCACTCCTTTATCAGTTGGAGTAGTTTAGGCAGGGTGCAGACAGTGGCGGATCCAGAGCCCGGTCTCGGGGGAGGCACTTCCAGATTGTTTTGTGGCGGCAGACAGAAAATAATGTGGTGCTTATGTTTGGGCCAAATTCTCAATCTCCTCCCCAAACGGATGGACATTATTATATACAGGAGAATACAGCACCACATACCTGTTACATCCAGTGACGTCTCCTGTGATGTAGACTTTCCTCAACGTCTTCATTCAGAGATAGGACCACCATGACACCTTCTTTCAGCCACTCCTCGAAAAAAATTTAGGTTCCTCACTTTACTATTATACTCTCCTTTCTGGTGTCTCAACACTGTCATCATGCTGCAACCCCCAATACTGTGCTAGAACCATACAGATAGTCCCCATTCCCCATAATATTATTCCCCCTGTATATTATAATAACCCCCTCTGTATTAGTATTATTAATATTAATGGCCCCCTCTGTATTATTATTAATATTAATGACCCCCTTTGTATTATTATTATAATGACCCCCTCTGTATTATAATTATAATGACCCCCTCTGTATTATTATTATAATGGCCCCCTCTTCATTATTATTATAATGACCCCCTCTGTATTATTATTATAATGGCCCCCTCTGTATTATTATTATATTGGCCCCCTCTATATTATTATTATAATGACCCCCTCTGTATTATTATTATATTGGCCCCCTCTATATTATTATTATAATGGCCCCCTCTGTATTATTATTATAATGGCCCCCTCTTCATTATTATTATAATGACCCCCTCTGTATTATTAATATAATGGCCCCTACTTTATTATTATTATAATGGATCCCTTGTTATTATTATTATAATGGCTCCCTCTGTATTATTATAATGGCCCCCTCTATATTATTATTATAATGACACCCTCTATATTATTATTATAATGACACCCTCTATATTATTATTATAATGACACCCTCTATATTATTATTATAATGGAACCCTCTGTATTATTAACCACTTGCCGCCACGCTAACGCCGATGGGCGTCAGCGCGGCGGCTCTCTCAGGTCTCACTGCCGCCTATCGGCGTCATCTCGTGAGACCCGAGATTTCACATGAACGCGCGCGCGTCGTGCGTGCGCGTTCATGTGATCGGAGCCGGGACAACTGAAGCTACAGCCTGCCAGCGCTGATCATGCGCTGGCAGGCTGTAAATGCTGGAAAAAACCGCATTTAAATCGCATATCAGGCGCTGTTTTTAAACAGCGTCTGATATGCCTGCTATCTGCTCGTCTGGTGGTCCCTTTGTTTGGGACCACCAGAGAAGCTATAGGAAAAGTGCACCAATCACTACACACACCCCCCACCCCCATCACTGATTAACCCCTGATCACCCATGTCACCCCCTGATCACCCCCTGTCACCCCCTGTCACTAATCACCCCCTACAGGCTCATTCAGGCGTCCGTATGTGTTTTGCGGATCCATGGATCTGCGGATCCATGGATCTGCGGATCCATGGATCTGCAGATCCACAAAATACGGACACCGGCAATGCGCTTTCCGCATTTTGCAGATCCGCACAGAACTATATAGAAAATGCTTTTCTTGTCCGCAATTGCGGACAAGAATAGAGACATGTTCTATATTTTTGCGGAACGGAAGTGCAGACCCGGAGCGCGGATCCGTAATTCCGGATCCGAGCGGGACAAAGTCTGTCCCCATAGAAATGAATGGGTCCGCAATTCCGTTCCATAAACAGAATTTCGGACGTGTGAATGGGGCATAAGGGTCCCTTATCACCGCCAGTTAGTTAGCTACTTGTTAGGTAGCTAGCGCCCAGCCCACCGCACCGCAATCACTGATTTTGGCAGAGATTTTTCATCCACATTGACCGATGCGAATGAAAAAATCTGTGCCGTTCATTTTTTTTTTTTTCAGCGCAGCGGCTGAACGGAAAAAAAATCTCATTACCAGTATGCTCAATATAAGGAGAATCGCAGAAACTCCTAATGCTGGCCATACGTGTAATGATTGCGGAGACCCTCAAATGCCAGGGCAGTACAAATACCCCACATGTGACCCCATTTTAGAAAGAAGACACCCCAAGGTATTCCGTGAGGGGTATGGTGAGTTCATGTAAAATTTTATTTTTGTCACAAGTTAGTGGAATATGAGACTTTGTAAAAAAATATATATATATATCAATTTCCGCTAACTTGTGTCAAAAATTTTTTTCTGTGAACTCGCCATACCCCTCACAGAATACCTTGGGGTGTCTTCTTTCCACAATGGGGTCACATGTGGGGTATTTATACTGCCCTGGCATTTTAGGGGTGCTAAAGCGTGAGAATCCAAATGCGTAAAAATGCCCTGTGAAATCCTAAAGGTACTCATTGGTTTTAGGGCCCCTTTGAGCATCTTGGCTGCAAAAAGTGTCACTCATGTGGTATCGCCGTACTCAGGAGAAGTAGGGCAATGTGTTTTGGGGTGTATTTTTACATATACCCATGCTGGGTGAGAGAAATATCTCTGTAAACTGACAACTTTGTATAAAAATTTATAAAAGTTGTCGTTTACAGACGATATTTCTCACCCAACATGGTATATGTAAAATACACCCTAACAACTGCCTACTTCTCCTGAGTACGGCGATCCACATGAGTGACACTTCTTTGCAGCCAAGATGCGCAAAGGGGCCCTAAAACCAATGAGTACCTTTAGGATTTCACAGGGCATTTTTACGCATTTGGATTCTCACGCTTTAGGTTCCCTAAAATGCCAGGTGAGTATAAATACCCCACATGTGACCCCATTTTGGAAAGAAGACACCCCAAGGTATTCCGTGAGGGGCATGGCGAGTTCACAGAATTTTTTTGGCACAAGTTAGCGGAAATTGATATATTTTTATTTTTTTATTTTGTTTTTACAAAGTCTCATATTCCACTAACTTGTGACAAAAATAAAATTTTACATGAACTCACCATACCCCTCACGGAATACCTTGGGGTGTCTTCTTTCTAAAATGGGGTCACATGTGAGGTATTTATACTGTCCTGGCATTTTAGAGGCCCTAAAGCGTGAGAAGAAGTCTGGAATCCAAATGCGTAAAAATGCCCTGTGAAATCCTAAAGGTACTCATTGGAATTAGGGCCCCTTTGCGCACCCAGGCTGCAAAAAGTGTCACATATGTGGTATCGCCGTACTCAGGAGAAGTGGGGCAATGTGTTTTGGGGTGTATTTTTATATATACCCCTGCTGGGTGTGAGAAATATCTCTGTAAATGACAATTTTTACATTTTTTATACAAAGTTGTCAGTTTACAGAGATATTTCTCTCACCTAACTATAGGTATATGTAAAATACACCCCAAAACACATTGCCCTACTTCTCCTGAGTACGGCGATACCACATGAGTGACACTTTTTGCAGCCTGAGTGCATAAAGGGCCCTAAACCAATGAGTACCTTTAGCTTTTACATGGCGGCTCACAATTTAGCCCCGCCCAAAATGCCAGAACAGTACAAACACCCCACAAATGACCCCATTTCGGAAAGTAGACACCCCAAGGTATTCACTGAGGGGCATAATGAGCCCGTATGAGATTTTTTTTTTTGCCAGAAGTTAGCAGAAATGGAAACTTTATTATTATTTTTTTCCTCAGAAAGTGTCATTTTCCGCTAACTTGTGAAAAAAATGAAATGATACATGAACTCACCAAGCCCCTCCGCGAATACTTTGGGGTGTCTTCTTTCTAAAATGGTGTGATTTGGGGGTATTTATACTTTCCTGGCATTCTAGCACCTGAAGAAACACGACAGGCGCTCAGAAAGTCAGAGCTGCTTCAAAATGCCGAAATTCACTTTTTGCACCATAGTTTGTAAACGCTATAACTTTTACCCAAACCAATAAATATACACTTATTGGACTTTTTTTTATCAAAGACATGTAGAACAATACATTTAGAGAAAAATTTATATAGAAATTTAGTTTTTTAAAAAATTTTACAACAGAAAGTGAAAAATGTCATTTTTTGCAAAAATGTCGTTAAATTTTTATTAATAGCAAAAAAAGTAAAAATGTCAGCAACAATGAAATACCACCAAATGAAAGCTCTATTAGTGAGAAGAAAAGGAGGTAAAATTCATTTGGGTGGTAAGTTGCATGACGGAGCAATAAACGGTGAAAGTAGTGTAGTGCGGAATTGTAAAAAAGGGCCTGGTCACTAGGGGGGTATAAACCTGTGGTCTTCAAGTGGTTAATATAATGGCCCCCAGTTTATTATTAATATAATTGCCCCCGCTTTTTTATTACTTACTTCTCTCCATCACCCCCCCCCCCCGCCCCGTCACTGAACCCCTCAGATGCCGCGTTCATTGAGGTCTTTCAGTCGTTAATCCGGTATAATAAAAAATGTAAAAAATACTCACCTTATCCATTTGATGGCGTAGAGAGTAGAGACCACCGCGGCCATCTTGTTTGAAGACACCGCGTAAAATCCTGCACAGTGACATGATGATGTCATCATGCCAGCCAACATGATGACATCATATGTCATTGCGCACAAGATTTCATGCGGTAACTTGAATCAAGATGGCCGCGAATTATTGTGCAAACTTATTTTAAAAATAATTCTATGATACGGCCATATTCAAAATTATGCTGTCAAAAATGCTGTTGTTATGATATTATGTATACATCTATCTCTATCCTCGCAGTCTCTACTGTGATCTGGTCTGGGCTTCCATTGAGAGGATGCCGATCTGTCATTAATGGTTGGTCTCTGCTGGGATCTACTCTAGGCTTGATTAGATGCCGATCTGTCATTAATGGTTGGTCTCTGCTGGGATCTACTCTAGGCTTGATTAGATGCCGATCTGTCATTAATGGTTGGTCTCTGCTGGGATCTACTCTAGGCTTGATTAGATGCCGATCTGTCATTAATGGTTGGTCTCTGCTGGGATCTACTCTAGGCTTGATTAGATGCCGATCTGTCATTAATGGTTGGTCTCTGCTGGGATCTACTCTAGGCTTGATTATATGCAGATCTGTCATTAATGGTTGGTCTCTGCTGGGATCTACTCTAGGCTTGATTAGATGCCGATCTGTCATTAATGGTTGGTCTCTGCTGGGATCTACTCTAGGCTTGATTAGATGCAGATCTGTCATTAATGGTTGGTCTCTGATGGGATCTACTCTAGGCTTGATTAGATGCCGATCTGTCATTAATGGTTGGTCTCTGCTGGGATCTACTCTAGGCTTGATTAGATGCCGATCTGTCATTAATGGTTGGTCTCTGCTGGGATCTACTCTAGGCTTGATTAGATGCAGATCTGTCATTAATGGTTGGTCTCTGCTGGGATCTACTCTAGGCTTGATTAGATGCAGATCTGTCATTAATGGTTGGTTTCTGCTGGGATCTACTCTAGGCTTGATTAGATGCAGATCTGTCATTAATGGTTGGTCTCTGCTGGGATCTACTCTAGGCTTGATTAGATGCAGATCTGTCATTAATGGTTGGTCTCTGATGGGATCTACTCTAGGCTTGATCAGATGTAGATCTGTTATTTACCATGAACAATTTTACAATCTCAACACTCAACATCTCAACAATGACTTTAGAAAACCACACATGGCAGATCAACTTTTTGGCAGATATTTGTCATCAGTCAGCATCGTTCATGCTGGTTCGTGTCATAAAAAGTCTTCAATATTTGGCAGAAAATGTTCTAAATCATCCTTTTCATTTGTCTAAAACAGCTTAATGTAATTGCATTCTTGTCACAAATTCATTCAGCCAAACCACCATGAATTGTTGTACTGGGAAAGGTCCTGTATGGTTGACTTGTGAATGTTACTGGAAGCCGAGCCAATCGAGCTTCTGACTCTGCAATCCTATAACTAGGCAGAATATTTAAGACTGCCGATTCCTGATTGACTTGCCTGTGATTTATTTTGTATCTGGGCTCTATATTGTGCTATATCCTATTGACTCTTCTGGTGAACTGACTACTGGCTTGTTTCTGGATTTACCCTGTGTCTGCTGTTCCTGCTTATATTGAGTCTTCTGGTAATTGACTTTGGCCTGTTTTTGGATTAAACCCTCATTTACTGCATTGACTATGTCTATCTGGCCTGGTTTTCATCCTGCTTGCTGATTTCTCTTTGTACCGCCATGGTCATTCTAGAAGGTCTACTACTAGAGTGGCAGCACCAGTTTTCTGTTATCAGCTCCTTAGACGTAACCTAAGTCTCTACCAGAAAAATCCACCCGGCCTTGTGGAGGACTCTGGTTGGGAACCTAGGGGTAACCTGAGCTTCCTATCACACGAAGTAGTATTGGAAAACTAGTCGCAGTGCTTCCTAACAATTTTAAGGGCAATTATCCAAGATGAAATTAATCAACATGGTCTTTACCAAGAATTTATCTCAAACATCAGGCAGGTCATCATGAACATCAATTATTATTAATAAGAATTGTAGTAAAGATTTTTAAATAACATTCAATCAAAATTGAGCCTGCTACGTGAACCTTTTAGCTGAGCCTTTTTATCGGAGTCATGTGTTGGAGCCTTCCATCTGAACCTTTTATCTGAGCCCTTTTATCTGACCTTTTTATCTAAGCCTTTTTATTAGAAAGTTCTATCTGAGCTTTTTATCTAAGCTTTTTTTTTTTTTGAAAATGCTTTATATTTTCTCTTTGAAGCCATTGTCCACCATGGTGGAATTTTCCATCAAACTGTCATACACATTCCTCACATCAATAATGTTTCTTCGTGGAGGTTCCAACGCGAAAATATAATAAGTAAATCTACAGTAAATTCCCTTCAGTCATGGCAAGTCCTTAAATGCCTGGTAAGGAACATTGACCCATTCCAAGTGTTTGAGCGTACTTAGTTGCCCAGGGCTTTTTATTATTAGAAATTATGAACTTTCTGGAACAGAACTGTTAAAACGATACTCTCCGACCCACAGATTGTACACAGCAGATCAGAATTCATAGCATTTCAATGTCGTAACTTTTTCCAGGGGATAATGCCTTTTATTCTATTAGGGTCTGGGTTTCTTATGTCATGTTTGGTGTTGTGGTGGTTGGCCTGTCTGGCGGTGGAGAACTCATATCAGATAAAATGGTTCCATATTCTATCATTTGTTTTATTTGCCTTCAAGCCAAAAGGTGCAGTTTATTATGGACTTGGACTGACCAATAGAGCCTTATTATTGTGTGGGATGATATAAGAGTTGAAGAGTCTAACATAGGTCATAGGTAGAGATAAGTGAATGGAGCCAAGTGATCCATTCTCCTCCAATGGCAATTGACCCTACAAGAAAATACAAGGGAATAGAACAATTCTTCAAATTTTCATTTCTATTGACAAACACAAGCAAATAGTCTTCCAATGATGGGTGGATGCAATGAATGAGATGGAACGAATGTCCACAAAAGACCCATCACAAGTTGCACTTGCAAGTACTAAGATTTCACCAAAGAAGTCTCTAAAATGTCAATGAAAGTGCAACTAGAAGGCGAGCACCAAAGAACACAAACTGTGTTCAAACAGTGTTCATGCACTACAAGTTGGGTCATTCTTAGTGTTGATCGAAGCAATGCATTCAAAGCGAAATTAGGTCCAAAGTTTAGGAAAATGTCGATGTGCAAAGAATCAGAATTTCCTCGCACTTCATGGAATCAAATCAGTTATTCCTAAAATGGCAGCTGCACGTGTTACAAAGTGAAAGTAAGAAGCCCAGGAACACAAGATCACCCATAATGCCATGCAGCCAGCCAATCCACAGATAGCCAGCCCCTGTAATGTCACAGCCCTAGAAAAGCCTCATCCCGTGTGGTCGCCATTGTCCTGTGAGCTGATCATAGGGAGAGATGTGGCAAGAGCTCATGAGCTAGGGACAGTGTTGCTGAAACCGATTAATAGAAGAATATTGGAGAGGGAGAGTGCAGGGAGAGTGCAGTGAGGGACATGCTGCGTCAGTTTTATTTATTTATTCCTACATCAGCTGTAAATGTAACTCAATACCGATAAGATGGAAGCCTTTATTATTCCGGTGCCAGTGTGCAAACCCATACCGTCCAGTCTGCACCCATGGGGGGGGGGGGCTTTGGTCTTAATGATGACCATCCTCATCTTTTCCTGGATTTAGTTCTTCCAAATCAACCTTCTTGGTTTCCGTGACCTAGAAAAGTCAGCAAGATGCAGAGCGAGGAGGAGCGGGATGTTCCTGATGACATATTCTCATCAATATTAGATAATGTGGAAAAGGAGGAAAATCAGAAGGTAGAAGAAGGGCTTCCATCTGTAGGGCAGGAGAGCGCTGGGGTTGGAGAAGTGGGTATTTATTTCATTATTTATTTTATGCACTTATATATTTATATATATATATATATGTAGCACTACTATTTCAGGGCTCACAATCTAATTTCCCTATCAGTATGTCTTTGGAGTGTGGGAGGAAACCGGAAAACCTGGAGAAAACCCATGCAAACATGGGAAGAACATACAAACTCCATGCAGATGGAGTTCCGAGCTGAGTGCTATCCACAGAGCCACCATGCTTACCTCATGCCAGAGCTGATTAATATTCTGTGTTTACTGTCAAATAACCTGCAGGAGATTTCAGCCCAGAACAGCAATAATCTGCATATTGTGCCCACAACCTAACCAGCCAAACCCCAGACCAGCAACAGCCCCTGTGTAAAGATGCTCCGCGACCATTAACAATGAAGAAGGACTATGCAGTGGTCTTTATTCTTAAATGCTGCGGGATAATTGGATGTTTGGTAGTTTTGAGCGAACTTGTATTTTAAGTTCGGCATCCAAAGTTCGGATTCGGGTTATCCAAGCATCCCGTTATGGATTCCGCTACCACGGACCATAACGGAATTTGGAATCCATAAGGGGATTCTTCAATGAACCCGAACCTTGCACAACACTAAGCACCTGGGGTGACGTCACCGTCATGTGATCAGTGCAGGGGGCGTGGCTCAGCACTGGATTGGATAAGAGGTGGTAGCGGAATCCATAACGGGATGCTTCGATAATCCCAACCTGAACTTTGGACGCCGAACTTAAAATACAAGTTCGCTGAACTCTAATGTTTGGTTCTTCACCGCAGCATGGCTTCTCCGTGTGGCCGTACCCTAAGGCCGAGTGGCTGGGTGTACCTGACTTATAGCGGTTCGTGATGAATTAATTTAGAACTATTTGAATCTCTTTGCTAACTTTGGCAAAGTTGCCAAATCGAATTTTTGAAAACTTTGCTCATCTCTAGTCGTTATACGTTAAAATATTAGGGAGGATGGGGGATTTTCCAGTGAGTTATTAGAAAAATAACTTTTATTAAGATTCCCTTTAACTTTTGAGTTTGGTGTGAATCCAGGAAGATTTCATCCTTGGAAAGTCTTTTGATAAGCTGGGAGCATCAATTTCCAATAGGGTTATCTGCAGAGAAATACATAACTCCAATGGGTATCTTTGCCACCTGGCTCAAGTATAGAGTGGGAAGTAAAAGCTAGCCAGCTATGATCCTCCACTTAATATCATATTCATTTCTAAGGATTGTTGCTTCAGGGTTTCCATAGAATTAGTAACATAGTAAGAGAGTTTATAACGGTGAGAAAAGCCCTCTGTCCATCTAGTTCAGCCTGTTATCCTGCAAGTTGATCCAGAGGAAGGCAAATTGATACCAGTTAGTGTGGAATGGATGGTTTATGTAAGCCTATTGACTACACATCAGTAATCCCATATGGGATGAAGGGCCTGAGACTGAAGATAACTTACACAGTTAAGGGTCCTTTCACACTTGCATTCTGAGGATCCGGCAGGCACTTCCATCCCGCCAGATCCGTCAGAACGCAAGTCGCCTGAAAGCATTAGAAGACTGATCAGGATCCTGATCAGTCTTCGAAATGCTTTCAGGTTACTATGGCAACCAGGATGCTATTAAAGTCCTGGTTGCCATAGTAGTAGAGGGGAGCGAGGGAGTGGTATACTTACAGTCTGTGCGGCTCCCGGGACGCTCCAGAAAGACGTCAGAGCGCCCCATGCGCATGGATCACATGATCCATGCGTGTAGGGCGCCCTGACGTCACTCTGGAGCGTCCCGGGAGCCGCATGGATGGTAAGTATACTGCTCCCCCGCTCCCCACTACACTTTACAATGGCAGCCGGGACTTTAGCGTCCTGACTGCCATGGTAACCATTGAGAAAAAGCTAAACGTCGGATCCAGCGATGCGCCGAAATGACGTTTAGCTTAAGGCCGGAACCGGATTAATGCCTTTCAATGGGCATTAATTCCGGATCCGGCCTTGCGGCAAGTGTTCCGGATTTTTGGACGGAACAAAAAGCGCAGCATGCTGCGGTATTTGCTGCGTCCAAAAAACGTTCCGGTCCTGAACTGAAGACATCCTGATGCATCCTAAACGGATTTCACTCCATTCAGAATGCATGGGGATGATCCTGATAAGGATTTTTCCGGCATAGAGCCCCAAAGGACAGATCTCTACGCCGGAAAAGAAAAACGCCAGTGTGAAAGGACCCTAAAGGAGTTGTAGTCAAGAGTAGGAATAGTCACCGTCAATTAAGAATGATCCAGAGGTCAATACAGGATGAGGTACAATAATGTGTCTATTAGGGCTTAGTGCTCTTTCTCTCAGCTGAAGATAAGAAGGACTGAGCACGTTGCATTTCAACTTCCGATCCCTTTGTTATCCCTGAAGATAAGCCCCTGCCATGGGTGTCTAGAGTGGACAGGAGGGTCTGGAGAGGACAGAAGGATCTGGAATAGAAAGAGATGTCTGTAAATGAACAGCAGTGTCTGTACAGGACATAGAAGTCTGAAGGGGACAGATGAGTCTGTAGAAGACAGAAGGCTGGAGGGGACAGAAGGCTGGAGAGGACAGAAGGCTAGAGAGGACAGAAGGCTGGATAGGACAGAAGGCTGGAGAGGACAGAAGGCTGGAGAGGACAGAAGGCTGGAGAGGACAGAAGGCTGGAGGGGACAGAAGGCTGGAGAGGACAGAAGGCTGGAGAGGACAGCCGATTCTGGCAGAAACAGAAGGGTCTGGAGGGGACAGAAATTTCTTGGGAGGACAAAAGGGTCTGGGGGAGACAAAGGGGTCTGTAAATAAACAGCAGAGTATGTACGGGACATAGAGGTCTGGAGAGGACAGAGGAGTCTGGAGGGGACAGAAGAGTCTGGAGGAGACAGAGATATCTGTAAGAGACAGAGGAGTCTGGAGAAGACAGAGAAGTCAGGAGGAGTTATGAAAGGACAGAGAAGTCTGGAGGACACAGAAAAGTTTGGAGAAGACAAACAGTACCTCAAACCTGAAAGTATCTGCAAATGTTTGAAAATGTTTTATTATGTATTGTTATGTTATGTTTATAACTTTCATTCTAGCAGAGGTATGGTTGGCAGGATCAGGGCTAACCATTCTGTTCTTCCCTTCTTGGTAGAAGTGGGCTGGTCCAGACACAGTGGAGGAACGAAGCACATGTTAGAGCTCCTACTCCAAGGGATTGTCAAAGTCAAGATGTAGCTTCCCCAAAAGCTACAGCGGATAAAGTCAGCAGAGTGACCAGCAAGATCCAGCTTTACAGACCCTGCTGCTGGTGAGGGTAGAGAGGTCAGACACCCATCACCTAGAATAACCATTAGGCCATACTATTGTCAAGCCTAAATCTCACAGTGGACACCTATATCCACAAATGTCTGCAAGTGCCATAAATTGCCACCCAACCAGACTCCACACGTTCTCATCTGGTGCCAGAAACTGCTCTTTGTTCATTATACTGCTGGATGTGCCACAAGTTATATTCTGCACTAAGTAAAGGGACTTTTATATTTTTACTTTTAACGTGATTCTTCAAACCACCTTTCCAATGCACTTATCCCAAAAGAGCAATGGCTTGTGGGAATATACTGTGACACAACACCTCATCAGGTCCACTTCTACTCGCGTCCTCTGCATCGGCTCCACAGGACTCGCTGCAGACAGAGGAGTCTGTAGGGGACAGAGTAGCTGGAAAAGACAAAGGAGTCTGTAGAGGACAGAATAGGTGGAGGAGACAGAGGAGTCTGTAGGGACAGAGTAGTTGAAAAAGACAAAGGAGTCTGTGGAGGACAGAGTAGTTGGAGGAGACAGAGGAGTCTGTAGGGGACAGAGTAGTTGTAGGAGACAGGGGAGTCTGTAGGGAACGAGTAGTTGGAAAGGACAAAGGAGTCTGTAGGGGACAGAGTAGTTGGAGGAGACAGAGGAGTCTGTAGGGGACAGAGTAGTTGGAGGAGACAGGGGAGTCTGTAGGGAACGAGTAGTTGGTGGAGACAGAGGAGTCTGTAGGGACAGAGTAGCTGGAAAAGACAAAGGAGTCTGTGGAGGACAGAATAGGTGGAGGAGACAGAGGAGTCTGTAGGGACAGTGTAGTTGGAGGAGACAGAAGAGTCTGTAGGGGACAGAGTAGTTGGAGGAGACAGAGGAGTCTGTAGGGACAGAGTAGTTGGAGGAGACAGAGGAGTCTGTAGGGACAGAGTAGTTGGAAAAGACAAAGGAGTCTGTAGGGGACAGAGTAGTTGGAGGAGACAGGGGAGTCTGTAGGGACAGAGTAGTTGGAGGAGACAGAGGAGTCTGGAGGGGACAGAATAGTTGGAGGAGACAGAGGAGTCTGTAGGGACAGTGTAGTTGGAGGAGACAGAGGAGTCTGTAGGGACAGAGTAGTTGGAAAAGACAAAAGGAGTCTGTAGGGGACAGAGTAGTTGGAGGAGACAGGGGAGTCTGTAGGGACAGTGTAGTTGGAGGAGACAGAAGAGTCTGTAGGGGACAGAGTAGTTGGAGGAGACAGAGGAGTCTGTAGGGACAGAGTAGTTGGAGGAGACAGAGGAGTCTGTAGGGACAGAGTAGTTGGAGGAGACAGGGGAGTCTGTAGGGACAGAGTAGCTGGAAAAGACAAAGGAGTCTGTAGGGGACAGAGTAGTTGGAGGAGACAGAGGAGTCTGTAGGGACAGAGTAGTTGGAGGAGACAGAGGAGTCTGTAGGGACAGAGTAGTTGGAGGAGACAGAGGAGTCTGTAGGGACAGAGTAGTTGGAAAAGACAAAAGGAGTCTGTAGGGGACAGAGTAGTTGGAGGAGACAGAGGAGTCTGTAGGGACAGAGTAGTTGGAGGAGACAGAGGAGTCTGTAGGGACAGAGTAGTTGGAGGAGACAGAGGAGTCTGTAGGGACAGAGTAGTTGGAGGAGACAGAGGAGTCTGTAGGGGACAAAGTAGCTGGAAAATACAAAGGAGTCTGTAGAGGACAGAATCGTTGGAAAAGACAAAAGAGTCTGTAGGGGACAGAGTAGTTGGAGGAGACAGAGGAGTCTGTAGGGACAGTGTAGTTGGAGGAGACAGAGGAGTCTGTAGGGGACAGAGTAGTTGGAGGAGACAGAGGACTCTGGCAGTAGTTTTTTTTTCATCTCTTTCTCACCATTAAAAATATGTTTGCAAATGGTGGTGTTGGGAGAGACAGCTGTCAGCCGAACAACCATTTGGCCAATGGCTATGGAAGGTTTACGTGCACCTTTACATGTTCTAATGAAATTATTATGGCATTTTGTATCTAATGAAAGTTCAGCATTTCTCGATCTTATCAGATATCCATTGTGTTACAGACAACAATACACACGTTTTGTGGCGGTTCTGACAGATCAGACAGGACTGAGATGGGAAAGCACCAAGATGGAAGCTGAACAGTATAAGATATGTGACTCAGCGTCTATATGAAAAACTTGGAATTGTCCAAAATTCCTGAGATGTGGACAGAAGCTCAGCTCACATTAGGGTAACTTGACGGCCATGAGACCCACCAAACCCCATTACTAAAAAGATGACTTTCCTCTGCATTCCACATGTTTGATGTCATCACAATTATTTCATTATATTCATGTTATGTTCATTTTGGGATTTTGAGATGAAGAATCTGGTCGTCGCGCGCGGTCTATGAGCTCTTCAGCTGCGCACGTTCCAGCACCTCCTGCTCAGGTTTAATATTAGCCTGGGTAAACACTTCAGGACAGACGTCTTATCCTACATGTCAACCAGGCCGTCATTACACAAGGTGTCACCATAAAAGCTGCCGACAGTTAAATAGACTCCTCCTCAGGTGCTTTATGACAGATGTAAAGTCCCAATGACCGGAGACATTTTTCATCCTGAATTATGGGAAATAAACACACAGTGACTTCTGTACGAGAGCTCGCCAGGGGGTGCCGCTCTCAGCACTGGGCAGCTTAGTATTGGAGCTGGGAATACTGGTACATGTGGAAGAGCTAGAGTAGATCCAGGGCGGTTATCATTACCAGTAATGAGTTTTCACTATAAATCGTAATTGCCTGTTTTCCCCTTTACATAAAAAAGTTATTTGGCCAGTATGAACTCCTCCTCTTCCTCCAAAGCCTCATCTAATCAGCCATTCTTCAGTTAGACTCTTCTGGCTACCTCCACAGGTATGCCTGCTGAGAGCCTTCTGCTGTAACGCCTCCCCTGCTGAGAGACTTCTCCTGTAACGCCTCCGCTGCAGACAGCCTTCTCCTGTAACTCCACCCCTGCAGACAGCCTTCTCCTGTAACTCCTCCCCTGCTGAGAGAATTCTCCTGTAACGCCTCCGCTGCAGACAGCCTTCTCCTGTAACTCCACCCCTGCTGATAGCCTTCTCATGTAACTCCTCCCCTGCAGACAGCCTTCTCCTGTAACTCCTCCCCTGCAGCCAGCCTTCTCCTGTAACTCCTCCCCTGCAGACAGCCTTCTCCTGTAACTCCTCCCCTGCAGACAGCCTTCTCCTTTAACTCCTCCCCTGCAGACAGCCTTCTCCTGTAACTCCTCCCCTGCAGACAGCCTTCTCCTGTAACTCCTCCCCTGCAGACAGCCTTCTCCTGTAACTCCTCCCCTGCAGACAGCCTTCTCCTGTAACTCCTCCCCTGCAGACAGCCTTCTCCTGTAACTCCTCCCCTGCAGACAGCCTTCTCCTGTAACGTCCTCCCCTGCAGACAGCCTTCTCCTGTAACTCCTCCCCTGCAGACAGCCTTCTCCTGTAACTCCTCCCCTGCAGACAGCCTTCTCCTGTAACTCCTCCCCTGCAGACAGCCTTCTCCTGTAACTCCTCCCCTGCAGACAGCCTTCTCCTGTAACTCCTCCCCTGCAGACAGCCTTCTCCTGTAACTCCTCCCCTACATACATCCTTCTCCTCTGACTCCTCCCCAGCTCACAGCCTTCTCCTGTAACTCCTCCCCTGCTGACAGCCTTCTCATGTAACTCCTCCCCTACTGACAGCCTTCTCCTGTAACTCCTCCCCATCAGACAGCCTTCTCCTGTAACTCCTCCCATGCAGACAGCCTTCTCCTGTAACTCCTCCCTGCAGACAGCCTTCTCCTGTAACTCCTCCCCTGCAGACAGCCTTCTCCTGTAACTCCTCCCCTGCAGACAGCCTTCTCCTGTAACTCCTCCCCTGCAGACAGCCTTCTCCTGTAACTCCTCCCCTGCAGACAGCCTTCTCCTGTAACTCCTCCCCTGCAGACAGCCTTCTCCTGTAACTCCTCCCCTGCAGACAGCCTTCTCATGTAACTCCTCCCATGCAGACAGCCTTCTCCTGTAACTCCTCCCCTGCAGACAGCCTTCTCCTGTAACTCCTCCCCTGCAGACAGCCTTCTCCTGTAACTCCTCCCCTGCAGACAGCCTTCTCCTGTAACTCCTCCCCTGCAGACAGCCTTCTCCTGTAACTCCTCCCCTGCAGACAGCCTTCTCCTGTAACACCCCCCTTGCAGACAGCCTTCTCTTGTAACTCCTCCCCTTGCAGACAGCCTTCTCCTGTAACTCCTCCCCTGCTGACAGCCTTCTCCTGTAACTCCTCCCCTGCAGACAGCCTTCTCCTGTAACGCCTCCCCTGCAGACAGCCTTCTCCTGTAACTCCTCCCCTGCAGACAGCCTTTTCCTGTAACACCTCCCCTGCAGACAGCCTTCTCCTGTAACTCCTCCCATGCAGACAGCCTTCTGTAACTCCTCCCATGCAGACAGCCTTCTCCTGTAACTCCTCCCCTGCAGACAGCCTTCTCCTGTAACGCCTCCCATGAAGACACCCTTCTCATTTAACTTCACCCCTGCAGACAGCCTTCTCCTGTAACTTCTCCCATGCAGAAAGTCTTCTCCTGTAACTCCTCCCCTGCAGACAGCCTTCTCCTGTAACTCCTCCCCTGGAGACAGCCTTCTCCTGTAACTCCTCCCCTGCAGACAGCCTTCACCTGTAACTACCCCCCTGCTGACATCCTTCTCATGTAACTTCACCCCTGCAGACAGCATTCTCCTGTAACTCCCCCCCCCCCCTGCAGACAGCCTTCTCCTGTAACTCCCCCCCCCCCTGCAGACAGCCTTCTCCTGTAAAGTCTCCCCTGCAGACAGCTTTCTCCTGTAATTCCTCCCCTGCAGACAGCCTTCTCCTGTAATGCCTCCCCTGCTAAAAGCCTTCTCCTGTAACACCTTCCCTACTGACAGCTTTCTCCTGTGACTCCTCTCCTGCTGACCGGCTTCTCTTATAACTTCTCCCCTACTGACAACCTTCTCCTCTGACACCTCCCCTGCTCACAGCCTTCTCCTGTAACTCCTCCCCTGCTGACAGCCTTCTCTTATGACTCCTCCCCTGCTCACAACCTTCTCCTCTGACTCCTCCCCTGCTCACAACCTTCTCCTGTAACGCCGCTCCTGCAGACAGCCTTCTCCTGTAACTCCTCCCCTGCATACAGCCTTCTCCTGTAATGCCTACCCTGCTGAGAGACTTCTCCTGTAACTACCCCCCTGCAGACAGCCTTCTCCTGTAACGCCTCCCCTGCAGACAGCAATAACCTGTGTAATATAATTGTTATTGTGGTGTCCACATTGACATTGAATAACTTAACTCCTCCTCTGCTAAAAGCCTTCTCCTGTAACTCCTCCTCTGCAGACAGCCTTCTCCTGTAACTCCTCCCTGCAGAGAGCCTTCTCCTGTAACTCCTCCCCTGCAGACAGCCTTCTCCTGTAACTCCTCCCATGCAGACAGCCTTCTCCTGTAACTCCTCCACTGCAGACAGCCTTCTCCTGTAACTCCTTCCCTACTGAAAGCCTTCTCCTGTGACTCCTCTCCTGCTGACAGCCTTCTCTTATGACTCCTCCCCTACTGACATCCTTCTCCTCTGACTCCTCCCCTGCTCACAGCCTTCTCCTGTGACTCCTCTCCTGCTGACAGCCTTCTCTTATGACTCCTCCCCTACTCACATCCTTCTCCTCCGACTCCTCCCCTGCTCACAGCCTTCTCTTGTGACTCCTCTCCTGCTGATAGCCTTCTCCTGTAACTCCTCTTCTACTGACAGCTTTCTCATGTAACTCCTCCACTGCAGGCAGCCTTCTCCTGTATCTCATCCCCTGCACTTTGCCTTCTCCTGTAACTCCCCCCTGCAGACAGCCTTCTCCTGTGACTCCTCCCTTGCAGACAGCAATAACCTGTGTAATATAATTGTTATTGGGGTGTCCACATTGACATTGAATAACTTATTTTACAGATACAGTTACTGTTACCGTACAGTGTGTCCAACAATTAGGTGCCAGGGCCCTCCAAAGGAATGGACAGTGGTAAAAAAAATTGGGGAGCTTGTAGAAGTAGCAGCAGAATAAGGGAGGGTGGTAGCAGCAGTTGCAGCGACAGGCCAGAGCTGCCGTTGTCATCCAGTCATCGTGTTTTCATGACCAATCCCTCTGTCCTGGAATGGTCTTCAACATCATCTCAACTGACATCAGACACCCCCAGCCAGGAGTCAGTGGGTTCCTCTGAAACCATGCTTAGTTGGCATGGCCTAGGAACAAGCTCTGTGCCCCCACCTGTCCTGAACCTGCCTCTCTCATTTTCTGTTCCTTCTGCTCGGGAAGTATTGTATGCCATCGGCTCGGCTCCACTGTTTAGCGAGGGTGAGCTTACTGAGAACGGTCAGCAGTTACTGCCCAGACAAGATATGGAGAAGAGATCTGCTGTTTTCTCCAGTAGGCGGACAAGTAGTGAAGATGAGAGTCGCATGGGAGCTTATGCTGTGAGTGGTCAGGGACACGGCCAAGACTGGTGAGGGTGACATCAATGACAATCAGACAGTAGTGGATGATGATATAGTCAATTACACATGGGTGCCAGCTAAAGAGGGAGCTTCATCATCAGGGGGTGAGGGTGGAAGCTTGCCCACGAGACAGAGGCAGAGTGGCAGTGTTCCGCTGAGCCTGCAGGGTGGTATCGTGGCCATGAGCCAGCAAGGTGGAAGCAGTGTGAGATCTGGAGCCAAACAGACTCTGTACCTTGGACTCTGCACCTTTCAGAGAACTCATGGCTTGTGCCAAGCCCGGGTTGAGAGTCCCAAGCTGTCACTACTTCTCTAGAAAAGCTGTACCAGTACTGCACACATACATACAGCAGAAGGTGGGACAGTCCTTGAGCCTTTCAGTGTCTGCTAAAGCTCAAAGCAGCGCCGACGTTTGAAGCTATAACTATGGTCAAGGACAATATATATCCTTTACGGCGCACTGTGTAAATGTGGTTCTGGCCCAGGCACACAAGCAACTTGGCCAGGTGATGGTAATGCTGCCGCATACTCTATGATTAAAGAGTCACACCAGGGAGGAACTGCTCGTCATTATCAACCAAGAAATCGAATGCTGGCTGTCTCCACACCAACTGAAGATCAGGACCATGGTCACCAAAAACGGGAAGAACATTGTGTCGGCGCTACGTCAAAGACTGCTGAGCCATGTGCCCTGCATGGCGCAGGTCTTTAATCTGGTAGTAAACTGGTTCCTCAAGTCTTACACCGAACTGCAAGACGTCTTCAAAATGGCCAGGAAACTGTGCATGCACTTCAGCTACTCTTTCACTGCAAAGGACACCCTCCTTGAGCTGCAAAGGTAGAATACAGTTCCCAAACATCGCCTGATATGCAACGTTTCCACCCATCGGAAATACACCCTCTACATGTTGGACTAACTATATGATCAGAAGAAGGCCATAAACGATTTCTTGATGATGCAGGCGGACAGGAGCACTCCCTTGTGTAACTTTGACGTAAGCCAGTGGCAGCTCATGCGTGACACCTGCCATTTGCTCTGGCCCTTTGAGGAGGCCACTTTATTTCTCAGTCGCCAGGACTACGGGATGAACAACATCATTCCACTCCTTCATGTCCTGGAGCAGATGCTGCTAAATTTGGCAGGCCAGGGAACAGAAGACGTGGCATCTACATTTCATGGCCACCTGAGCCCTGTGGGGGCTGAACTGGTGGAGGAGAAGGAGGACTTTAACCCCTTAGTGACTATCCTGTTTTGGGCCTTACTGACCAAGCGTTTTTCTTCCTTTTTTCATTGTCGCGTCCCAAGAGCTATCTAACTTTTTTATTTTTCCATCTATATAGCTTTATAAGGGCTTGCTTTTTGCGGGACATGTTGTAGTTTTTAATGGCGCCATTTAGGGGTGCACATAACTTTCTGATTAACTTTTATTAACTCTTTCTGGGAGGAAGATGGGAAAAACAGAAATACTGCCACTGCGTTTTTACGTTATAAATTTTATGGCGTTCATTGTTTGTTATAAATAACATAATATCTTTATTCTCTGGGTCAGTACAATAACAGTGATACCAAATACATATCTTTTTGATTGCTTGGTATTACGTTTTTTCGGTGGCAACTAAGAATAAATTAGCAATTTATTCAGTCTTTTTTTTTTTTTTTTACGGCATTCACAATAGGGGATAATTTAAGTGATATTTATGTAGTCCAGGTCGTTAAGGACACGGCAATACCAAACATATGGGGGAGTTTTTTATTTCATTTTTTAATTGAAAAGCGTATTTTGTCTTTTTGCAGTGTTAGATTGGCTTTCCACTTCCCAGAATGCCCATGGGGAGCTCTTGGTGAATAGCGGGGAGCGGGCTGGGGGTGCCCGTCAGTTGTCACCTGCTGAACATAAGCTATTATTAATATCTGTTGCTCCATGCTCCGCTCCAGGGTGATCTCTGCCTCGCACCACCATCTTAATATTTATACAGCTAAGACCCTATTATTGGGGGTGTGCTCGCATTCTCCGTGGCCAGTCTCTGGTGTAAGTAAATGTGGACCCTTTCACAGCACTAAATCCAGAGGAAATTAGCGCAGCATTACATGAATATCTATGGGAGTGTTAATTCATTCTGGACCCACAAGGCGTAAATAGCGCCGACGGCGTCCCATAATGAGTTCTGCTACAGCGTATCCAATATTTTCATAATATATACCAAGACTAAGACAAAGAAAAACGTAAATTACCATAAAAATTATATATCGCCAATAAGCCGAGCACTAAAGAGGTGAACTAATGGCATCAAGAGGTGTTACCATGACGACGAAGCCAAAACAAACATCAGTGGGTCACAATTCCCACACTCCTCACATTCCAGGCCTGCCGCTCTGCAATAGTCACCAAAGATGCAAATATGTTCACATAAGGTGTAATTAATAATAAGGAATCAGCAGCAGATATCAATATAAATCTTACCTCCACCTACAATACTAGTGTTATTTAATCCGCCATATAAAGAGGCGCAAATATAAAGCATAGAAATACGATCACAGCTACACGAGATAAGTGATCTGACACAAAGGTGAAAATCCACTGCATGAAGATAGAGTTATCTGAGGAGGATTCTGTTCTGCCTGTGGTGACAATAGGGGGAGATCAGCAGTTTACTGCATAGAGAAATACTTTACACTGTATATCCATAAGCACTCAGCTGCCTCTAGTGGTGGCTGTATATATCTGTATGCAGTAATATCATGAGCTCCCTCTAGTGGTGGCTGTATATATCTGTATGCAGTAATATCATGAGCTCCCTCTAGTGGTGGCTGTATATATCTGTATGTAGTAATCTCCTGAGCTCCCTCTAGTGGTGGCTGTAAATGTCTGAATGTAGTAATTTCCTGAGCTCCCTCTAATGGTGGCTGTATATATCTGTATGTAGTAATCTCCTGAGCTCCCTCTAGTGGTGGCTGTATATATCTGTATGTAGTAATCTCCTGAGCTCCCTCTAGTGGTGGCTGTAAATGTCTGAATGTAGTAATCTCCTGAGCTCCCTCTAGTGGTGGCTGTATATATCTGTATGTAGTAATCTCCTGAGCTCCCTCTAGTGGTGGCTGTATATATCTGTATGTAGTAATCTCCTGAGCTCCCTCTAGTGGTGGCTGTAAATGTCTGAATGTAGTAATCTCCTGAGCTCCCTCTAGTGGTGGCTGTATATATCTGTATGTAGTAATCTCCTGAGCTCCCCCTAGTGGTGGCTGTATATATCTGTATGCAGTAATCTACTGAGCTCCCTCTAATGGTGGCTGTATATATCTGTATGTATTAATCTCCTGAGCTCCCTCTAGTGGTGGCTGTATGTATCTGTATGTAGTAATCTCCTGAGCTCCCTCTAGTGGTGGCTGTATATATCTATATGCAGAAATCTCCTGAGCTCCCTCTAGTGGAGGCTGTATATATCTGTATGTAGTAATCTCCTGAGCTCCCTCTAGTGGAGGCTGTATATATCTGTATGTAGTAATCTCCTGAGCTCCCTCTACTGGTGGCTGTATATATCTGTGTGTTGTAATCTTCTCAGCATCCTCTAGTGCTGGCTGTATATATCTGTATGTAGTAATCTCCTGAGCTCCCCCTAGTGGTGGCTGTATATATCTGTATGTAGTAATCTCCTGAGCTCCCTCTAGTGGTGGCTGTATATATCTGTATGTAGTAATCTCCTGAGCTCCCTCTAGTGGTGGCTGTATATATCTGTATGTAGTAATCTCCTGAGCTCCCTCTAGTGGTGGCTGTAAATGTCTGAATGTAGTAATATCCTGAGCTCCCTCTAATGGTGGCTGTATATATCTGTATGCAGTACTCTCCTGAGCTCTCTCTACTGGTGGCTGTAAATGTCTGAATGTAGTAATCTCCTGAGCTCTCTCTAATGGTGGCTTTATATATCTGTATGTAGTAATCTCCTGAGCTCCCTCTAGTGGTGGCTGTATGTATCTGTATGTAGTAATCTCCTGAGCTCCCTCTAGTGGTGGCTGTATATATCTATATGCAGTAATCTCCAGAGCTCCCTCTAGTGGAGGCTGTATATATCTGTATGTAGTAATCTCCTGAGCTCCCTCTAGTGGAGGCTGTATATATCTGTATGTAGTAATCTCCTGAGCTCCCTCTACTGGTGGCTGTATATATCTGTGTGTAGTAATCTTATGAGCATCCTCTAGTGCTGGCTGTATATATCTGTATGTAGTAGTCTCCTGAGCTCCCCCTAGTGGTGGCTTTATATATCTGTATGTAGTAATCTCCTGAGCTCCCTCTAGTGGTGGCTGTATATATCTGTATGTAGTAATGTCCTGAGCTCCTTCTAGTGGTGGCTGTATATATCTGTATGTAGTAATCTCCTGAGCTCCCTCTAGTGGTGGCTGTATATATCTGTATGTAGTAATCTCCTGAGCTCCCCTAGTGGTGGCTGTATATATCTGTATGTAGTAATCTCCTGAGATCCCTTTAGTGGTGGCTGTATATATCTGTATGTAGTAATCTCCTGAGCTCCCTCTAGTGGAGGCTGTATATATTTGTATGTAGTAATCTCCTGAGCTCCCTCTAGTGGAGGCTGTATATATCTGTATGTAGTAATCTCCTGAGCTCCCTCTACTGGTGGCTGTATATATCTGTGTGTAGTAATCTTCTGAGCATCCTCTAGTGCTGGCTGTATATATCTGTATGTAGTAATCTCCTGAGCTCCCCCTAGTGGTGGCTGTATATATCTGTATGTAGTAATCTCCTGAGATCCCTCTAGTGGTGGCTGTATATATCTGTATGTAGTAATCTCCTGAGCTCCCTCTAGTGGTGGCTGTATATATCTGTATGTAGTAATCTCCTGAGATCCCTTTAATGGTGGCTGTATATATCTGAATGTAGTAATCTCCTGAGCTCCCTCTAGTGGTGGCTGCATATATCTGTATGTAGTAATCTCCTGAGCTCCCTCTATTGGTGGCTGTATATATCTGAATGTAGTAATCTCCTGAGCTCCCTCTAATGGTGGCTGTATATATCTGTATGTAGTACTCTCCTGAGCTCTCTCTACTGGTGGCTGTATATATCTGTATGTAGTAATCTCCTGAGCTCCCTCTAGTGGTGACTGTATATATATTTGTATGTAGTAATCTCCTGAGCTCCCTCTAATGGTGGCTGTATATATCTGAATGTAGTAATCTCCTGAGCTCCCTCTAGTGGTGGCTGCATATATCTGAATGTAGTAATCTCCTGAGCTCCCTCTAGTGGTGGCTGTATATATATCTGTATGTTGTAATCTCCTGAGCTCCCTCTAGTGGTGGCTGTATATATCTGTATGTATTAATCTCCAGAGCTCCCTCTAGAGGTATATATGTATGTAGTAATCTCCTGAGCTCCCTCTAGTGGTGGCTGTATATATCTGTATGTAGTAATCTCCTGAGCTCCCTCTAGTGGTGGCTGTATATATCTGTATGTAGTAATCTCCTGAGCTCCCTCTAGTGGTGGCTGTATATATCTGAATGTAGTAATATCCTGAGCTCCCTCTAATGGTGGCTGTATATATCTGTATGTAGTACTCTCCTGAGCTCTCTCTAGTGGTGGCTATAAATGTCTGAATGTAGTAATCTCCTGAGCTCCCTCTAATGGTGGCCTTATATACCTGTATGTAGTAATCTCCTGAGCTCCCTCTAATGGTGGCTGTATATATCTGTATGTAGTAATCTCCTGAGCTCCCTCTAGTGGTGGCTGCATATATCTGTATGTAGTAATCTCCTGAGCTCCCTCTAGTGGTGGCTGTATATATCTGTATATAGTAATCTCCTGAGCTCCTCTAGTGCTGACTGTATATATATTTGTATGTAGTAATCTCCTGAGCTCCCTCTAGTTGTGGCTGTATATATCTGTATGTAGTAATCTCCTGAGCTACCTCTTGTTGTGACTGTATATATCGGTATGTATTCCTCTCCTGAGCTCCCTATAATGGTGGCTGTAAATGTCTGTATGCAGTAATCTTCTGAGCTCCCTCTAGTGTTGGCTGTATATATCTGTATGCAGTAATCTCCTGAGCTATCTTTAGTGGTAGCTGTATATATCTGTATGCAGTTATCTTCTGAGCTCCCCCTAGTGGTGACTGTATATATCTGTATGCAGTAATCTCCTGACCTCCCTCTAGTGGTGGCTGTATATATCTGTATGTAGTAATCTCCTGATCTCCCTCTAGTGGTGGCTGTATATATCTGTATGCAGTAATTTCCTGAGCTCCCTCTAGTGGTGACTGTATATATCTGTATGTAGTAATCTCCTGAGCTCCCTCTAGTGGTGGCTGTATATATCTGTATATAGTAATCTCCTAAGCTCCCTCTAGTGGTGGCTGTATATATCTGTATGTAGTAATCTCCTGAGCTCCCTCTAGTGGTGGCTGTATATATCTGTATGTAGTAATCTCCTGAGCTCCCTCTAGTGGTGGCTGTATATATCTGTATGTAGTAATCTCCTGAGCTCCCTCTAGTGGTGGCTGTATATATCTGTATGTAGTAATCTCCTGAGCTCCCTCTAGTGGTGGCTGTATATATCTGTATGTAGTAATCTCCTGAGCTCCCTCTAGTGGTGGCTGTATATATCTGTATGTAGTAATCTCCTGAGCTCCCTCTAGTGGTGGCTGTATATATCTGTATGTAGTAATCTCCTGATCTCCCTCTAGTGGTGGCTGTATATATCTGTATGTAGTAATCTCCTGAGCTCCCTCTAGTGGTGGCTGTATATATCTGTATGTAGTAATCTCCTGAGCTCCCTCTAGTGGTGGCTGTATATATCTGTATGTAGTAATCTCCTGAGCTCCCTCTAGTGGTGGCTGTATATATCTGTATGCAGTAATCTCCTGAGCTCCCTCTAGTGGTGACTGTATATATCTGTATGTAGTAATCTCCTGAGCTCCCTCTAGTGGTGGCTGTATATATCTGTATGTAGTAATCTCCTGAGCTCCCTCTAGTGGTGGCTGTATATATCTGTATGTAGTAATCTCCTGAGCTCCCTCTAGTGGTGCCTGTATATATCTTTATGTAGTAATCTCCTGAGCTCCCTCTAGTGGTGGCTGTATATATCTGTATGCAGTAATCTCCTGAGCTTCCTCTAGTGGTGGCTGTATATATCTGTATGTAGTAATCTCCTGAGCTCCCTCCAGTGGTGGCTGTATATATCTGTATGCAGTAATCTCCTGAACTCCCTCTAGTGGTGGCTGTATATATCTGTATGTAGTAATCTCCTGAGCTCCCTCTAGTGGTGGCTGTATATATCTGAATGCAGTAATCTCCTGAGCTCCCTCTAGTGGTGGCTGTATATACCTGTATGTAGTAAGCTCCTGAGCTCCCTCTAGTAGTGGCAGTATATATCTGTATGCAGTAATCTCCTGAGCTCCCTCTAGTGGTGGATGTATATATCTGTACTTAGTAATCTCCTAAACTCCCTCAAGTGTTGACTGTATATATCTGTATGTAATAAACTCTTGAGCTCCCTCTAGTGGTGGATGTATATATCTGTATGTTGTAATCTCCTGAGCTCCCTCTAGTGATGGCTGTATATATCTGTATATAGTAATATCCTGCACTTCCTCTAGTGGTGACTGTATATATCTGTATGTAGTAATCTCCTGAGCTTCCTCTAATGTTAGCTGTATATATCTGTGTGCAGTAATCTCCTGAGCTCCCTCTAGTGCTGACTGTATATATCTGTATGTAGCAATCTCCTGAGCTCCCTCTAGTGGTGGCTGTATATATCTGTATGTAGTAATCTCCTGAGCTCCCTCTAGTGGTGGCTGTATATATCTGTATGTGGTAATCTCCTGAGCTCCCTCTAGTGGTGGCTGTATATATCTGTATGCAATAATCTCCTGAGCTCCCCCTAGTGGTGGCTGTATATATCTGTATGCAGTAATCTCCTGAGCTCCCTCTAGTGGTGGCTGTATATATCTCTATGTAGTAATCTCCTGAGCTCCCTGTAGTGGTGGCTGTATATATCTGTATGTAGTAATCTCCTGAGCTCCCTCTAGTGATGGCTGTATATATCTGTATGCAGTAATCTCCTGAGCTCCCTATAGTGGTGACTGTATATATCTGTATGTAGTAATCTCCTGAGCTTCCTCTAGTGGTGACTGTATATATCTGTATGTAGTAATCTCCTGAGCTTCCTCTAATGTTACCTGTATATATCTGTGTGCAGTAATCTCCTGAGCTCCCTCTAGTGCTGACTGTATATATCTGTATGCAGTAATCTCCTGAGCTCCCTATAGTGTTGACTGTATATATCTGTATGTATTAATCTCCTGAGCGCCCTCTAGTTTTGGATATATATATCTGTATACAGTAATCTCCTGATCCCCCTCTAGTGGTGGCTTTATATATCTGTATGTAGTAATCTCCTGAGCTCCCCCTAGTGGTGGCTGTATATATCTGTATGTAGTAATCTCCTGAGCTCCCTCTAGTGGTGGCTGTATATATCTGTATGCAATAATCTCCTGAGCTCCCCCTAGTGGTGGCTGTATATATCTGTATGCAGTAATCTCCTGAGCTCCCTCTAGTGCTGACTGTATATATCTGTATGTAGCAATCTCCTGAGCTCCCTCTAGTGGTGGCTGTATATATCTGTATGTAGTAATCTCCTGAGCTCCCTCTAGTGGTGGCTGTATATATCTGTATGCAATAATCTCCTGAGCTCCCCCTAGTGGTGGCTGTATATATCTGTATGCAGTAATCTCCTGAGCTCCCTCTAGTGGTGGCTGTATATATCTCTATGTAGTAATCTCCTGAGCTCCCTCTAGTGGTGGCTGTATATATCTGTATGTAGTAATCTCCTGAGCTCCCTCTAGTGGTGGCTGTATATATCTGTATGCAGTAATCTCCTGAGCTCCCTCTAGTGGTGACTGTATATATCTGTATGTAGTAATCTCCTGAGCTCCCTCTAGTGGTGACTGTATATATCTGTATGTAGTAATCTCCTGAGCTCCCTCTAGTGGTGGCTGTATATATCTGTATGTAGTAATCTCCTGAGCTCCCTCTAGTGGTGACTGTATATATCTGTATGCAGTAATCTCCTGAGCTCCCTCTAGTGGTGACTGTATATATCTGTATGTAGTAATCTCCTGAGCTCCCTCTAGTGGTGGCTGTATATATCTGTATGCAGTAATCTCCTGAGCTCCCTCTAGTGGTGGCTGTATATATCTGTATGTAGTAATCTCCTGAGCTCCCTCTAGTGGTGGCTGTATATATCTGTATGTAGTAATCTCCTGAGCTCCCTCTAGTGGTGGCTGTATATATCTGTATGCAGTCATCTCCTGAGCTCCCTCTAGTGCTGGCTGTATATATCTTTGTGTATTAATCTCCTGAGCCTCGCTAGTGTTTTTATATGCATGTGTGCAGTAGGCTCCAAAACTCTCTATTGGGATCTGTATATCTATTAAAGGTGTTCTGTCATCACACATATCACAATAAAACCAACTCATCTTTGACATGTGCACTTAACAGTTTATAATCATCACCTGGGACCTACCATCACAGGTGTCCACATTCTTAAGAAAATGTAAGTTTTATATTATGCAAATGAGCCCCTAGGACCAATGAAGGCAGGGCCAGAAAGTGAAGACATACTTGCGCCCGGCCGTGAAGTCTTGCGGGAGCTTGTTCAGCGCACAAATTATACGGGGATGTAGATTGCTGGACGCTGTATATGTTGATCTCCTGATCTCTCTCTAATGGTGGCTGTATATATATGTATGTGGGAATCTGCCAAGCTCTCTCTAGTAGTGGCTGTATATATCTGTATGTAGTAATCTCCTGAGCTCCCTCTAGTGGTGGCTGTATATATCAGTATGTAGTAATCTCCTGAGCTTCCTCTAGTGGTGGCTGTATATATCTGTAAGTAGTCATCTCTGAGCTCCCTCTAGTGGTGGCTGTATATATCTGTATGCAGTAATCTCCTGAGCTCCCTCTAGTGGTGGCTGTATATATCTGTATGTAGTAATCTCCTGAGCTCCCTCTAGTGGTGGCTGTATATACCTGTATGTAGTAATCTCCTGAGCTCCTTCTAGTGGTGGCTGTATATATCTGTATGCAGTAATCTCCTGAGCTCCCTCTAGTGGTGGCTGTATATATCTGTATACAGTAATCTTCTAAGCTCCCTCTAGTGGTGGCTGTATATATCTGTATGTAGTAATCTCCTGAGCTCCCTCTAATGGTGGCTGTATATATCTGTATGTAGTAATCTGCCTAAGCTCCCTCTAGTAGTGGCTGTATATATCTGTATGTAGTAATCTCCTGAGCTCCCTCTAGTGGTGGCTGTATATATCTGTAAGTAGTAATCTCCTGAGCTCCCTCTAGTGGTGGCTGTATATATCTGTATGCAGTAATCTCCTGAGCTCCCTCTAGTGGTGGCTGTATATATCTGTATGTAGTAATCTCCTGAGCTCCCTCTAGTGGTGGCTGTATATATCTGTATGTAGTAATCTCCTGAGCTCCCTCTAGTGGTGGCTGTATATATCTGTATGTAGTAATCTCCTGAGCTCCCTCTAGTGGTGGCTGTATATATCTGTATGTAGTAATCTCCTGAGCTCCCTCTAGTGGTGGCTGTATATATCTGTATGTAGTAATCTCCTGAGCTCCCTCTAGTGGTGGCTGTATATATCTGTATGTAGTAATCTCCTGAGCTTCCTCTAGTGGTGGCATGTATATATCTGTATGTAGTAATCTCCTGAGCTCCCTCTAGTGGTGGCTGTATATATCTGTATGTAGTAATCTCCTGAGCTCCCTCTAGTGGTGGCTGTATATATCTGTATGTAGTAATCTCCTGAGCTCCCTCTAGTGGTGGCTGTATATATCTGTATGTAGTAATCTCCTGAGCTCCCTCTAGTGGTGGCTGTATATATCTGTATGCAGTAATCTCCTGAGCTCCCTCTAGTGGTGGCTGTATATATCTGTATGTAGTAATCTCCTGAGCTCCCTCTAGTGGTGGCATGTATATATCTGTATGTAGTAATCTCCTGAGCTCCCTCTAGTGGTGGCTGTATATATCTGTATGCAGTAATCTCCTGAGCTCCCTCTAGTGGTGGCTGTATATATCTGTATGTAGTAATCTCCTGAGCTCCCTCTAGTGGTGGCTGTATATATCTGTATGTAGTAATCTCCTGAGCTCCCTCTAGTGGTGGCTGTATATATCTGTATGTAGTAATCTCCTGAGCTCCCTCTAGTGGTGGCTGTATATATCTGTATGTAGTATTCTCCTGAGCTCCCTCTAGTGGTGGCTGTATATATCTGTATGCAGTAATCTCCTGAGCTCCCTCTAGTGGTGGCTGTATATATCTGTATGTAGTAATCTCCTGAAGCTCCCTCTAGTGGTGGCTGTATATATCTGTATACAATAATCTCCTGATCTCTTTCTAATGGTGGCTGTATATATATGTATGTGGGAATCTGCCAAGCTCTCTCTAGTAGTGGCTGTATATATCTGTATGTAGTAATCTCCTGAGCTCCCTCTAGTGGTGGCTGTATATATCTGTATGTAGTAATCTCCTGAGCTTCCTCTAGTGGTGGCTGTATATACCTGGAAATAGTCATCTCTGAGCTCCCTCTATTGGTGGCGGTATATATCTGTATGCATTAATCTCCTGAGCTCCCTCTAGTGGGGGCTGTATATATCTGTATGTAGTAATCTCCTGAGCTCCCTCTAGTGGTGGCTGTATATACCTGTATGTAGTAAGCTCCTGAGCTCCTTCTAGTGGTGGCTGTATTTATCTGTATGCAGTAATGTCCTGAGCTCCCTCTAGTGGTGGCTGTATATATCTGTATACAGTAATCTTCTAAACTCCTCCTAGTGGTGGCTGTATATGTCTGTATGTAGTAATCTCCTGATCTCTCTCTAATGGTGGCTGTATATATATGTATGTGGGAATCTGCCAAGCTCTCTCTAGTAGTGGCTGTATATATCTGTATGTAGTAATCTCCTGAGCTCCCTCTAGTGGTGGCTGTATATACCTGTAAATAGTAATCTCTGAGCTCCCTCTATTGGTGGCTGTATATATCTGTATGCAGTAATCTCCTGAGCTCCCTCTAGTGGTGGCTGTATATATCTGTATGTAGTAATCTCCTGAGCTCCCTCTAGTGGTGGCTGTATATATCTGTATGTAGTAATCTCCTGAGCTCCCTCTAGTGGTGGCATGTATATATCTGTATGTAGTAATCTCCTGAGCTCCTTCTAGTGGAGGCTGTATATATCTGTATGTAGTAATCTCCTGAGCTCCCTCTAGTGGTGGCTGTATATATCTGTATGTAGTAATCTCCTGAGCTCCCTCTAGTGGTGGCTGTATATATCTGTATGTAGTAATCTCCTGAGCTTCCTCTAGTGGTGGCATTATATATCTGTATGTAGTAATCTCCTGAGCTCCTTCTAGTGGTGGCTGTATATATCTGTATGTAGTAATCTCCTGAGCTCCCTCTAGTGGTGGCTGTATATATCTGTATGTAGTAATCTCCTGAGCTCCCTCTAGTGGTGGCTGTATATATCTGTATGTAGTAATCTCCTGAGCTCCCTCTAGTGGTGGCTGTATATATCTGTATGTAGTAATCTCCTGAGCTCCCTCTAGTGGTGGCTGTATATATCTGTATGTAGTAATCTCCTGAGCTCCCTCTAGTGGTGGCTGTATATATCTGTATGTAGTAATCTCCTGACCTCCCTCTAGTGGTGGCTGTATATATCTGTATACAGTAATCTCCTGAGCTCCCTCTAGTGGGGAGCTGTATATATCTGTATGTAGTAATCTCCTGAGCTCCCTCTAGTGGTGGCTGTATATATCTGTATGCAGTAATCTCCTGAGCTCCCTCTAGTGGTGACTGTATATATCTGTATGTAGTAATCTCCTGAGCTCCTCCTAGTGTTGGTTGTATATATCTGTATGTAGTATTCTCCTGAACTTCTTCTAGTGGTGGCTGTATATATATGTATGCAGTAATGTCCTGAGCTCCCTTTAGTGATTGCTGTATATATCTGTATGTGGTGGCTGTAAATATCTGTATGCAGTAATCTATGAAGCTTCCTCTATTGGTTTCTGTATATATCTGTATACAGTAATCTCCTGAGCTCCCCCTAGTGCTGGCAGTATATATCTGTATGTAGTAATCTCCCGAGCTCCTTCTAGTGGTAGCTGTATATATCTGTATGCAGTAATCTCCTGAGCTCCCTCTAGTGGTGGCTATATATATCTGTATGTAGTAATCTCCTGAGCTTCCTCTAGTGGTGGCTGTATATATCTGTATGCAGTAATCTCCTGAGCTCCCTCTAGTGGAGGCTGTATATATCTGTACATAGTAATCTCCTGAGCTCCCTCTAGTGGTGTCTGTATATATCTGTATGCAGTAATCTCCTGAGCTCCCTCTAGTGGTGTCTGTATATATCTGTATGTAATAATCTCCTGAGCTCCCTCTAGTGGTGACTGTATATATCTGTATGTAGTAATCTCCTGAGCTCCCTCTAGTGGTGGCTGTATATATCTGTATGTAGTAATCTCCTGAGCTCCCTCTAGTGGTGGCTGTATATAGCTGTATGTAATAATCTCTGAGCTCCCTCTAGTGGTGGCTGTATATATCTGTAAATAGTAATCTCCTGAGCTCCCTCTAGTGGTAGCTTCATTTATCTCTAAACAGTAATCTAATGAGTTTCCTCTAGTCACAGGGGTCTCTACAATGCCACTTGGACTGGTAGGGACTGCTGCATATGATCCTTCTGTTCCACTGTACTACCTGGGCGTCAGTCGTCTCTTTCATTATTGTTTTGAATTTATGGACCAGGAATCACAGGCTCAAAGGTCCACTGCTAATTTTCCATACAGAAAGCCACCACCTCACCTAATGCCGGTTCCTTTACAGTTTGTCACTTTTTCAGCCCCACTGTCTATAAAGGCGAGATAATAACCAGATGGACATTTTTAATGTTCTATAAGATGTATTATTAAGTTCCCTAATTTTGTTCTTTTACAGATGTTCTGGAGCAGAACGGAATTTCAAGGATTCAGGGAGGTAGGAGGCACTACTGGCACAACTCCCAGAATGCTGTGCTCTATAATATTTGATTTGGAATCCCCATGACATGATAATAAATGTCATTGAATTTGGATGGATGCTCACATAACTTACAGAAAGGAGAGCGCCAGCAGGAATGGTGCACAATCAACATCTATTAATAAGCTCATTCTTATAACATGAGCAGGTGGGAAAATGTTCATTTATAGCTCGGCCCTTGATTTTGCTATTCTCAAATTTATTCAAGTGTTTGTGAAATTTAATACTGATAATGCAGACTGAGACCTGTAGACATGAGAATGAGCTGTTGACTGAAACTTGTAGACATGAGAATGACCTGTAGACTGAAACCTCTATACATATGAATGACCCGTAGACTGAGACCGATAGATATGAGAATGAGCTATATACTGAAACCTGTAGACATGAGAATGACCTATAGACTGAAACCTGTAGACACGAGAATGAGCCGTAGACTGAAACCTGTAGACATGTGAATGAAATGTAGACTGAGATCCCTAGATATGAGAATGAGCTATAGACTGAAACCTGTAGACATGAGAATGAGGCGTAGACTGAAACCTGTAGACATGAGAATGACCTGTAGACTGAAACCTGTAGACATGAGAATGACCTGTAGACTGAAACCTGTAGACATGAGAATGAGGCGTAGACTGAAACTTTAGACATGAGAATGGACTGTAGACTGAGATCTGTAGACATGAGAATAAGTTGTAGACTGAAACCTGTAGACATGAGAATGACCTGTAGACTGAAACTTGTAGACATGAGAATGAGCTGTAGACTGAAACTTGTAGATATGAGAATGAGCTGTAGACTGAAACCTGTAGACATGAGAATGACCTGTAGACTGAAACTTGTAGACATGAGAATGACCTGTAGACTGAAACCTGTAGACATGAGAATGAGCTGTAGACTGAAACTTGTAGATATGAGAATGACCTGTAGACTGAAACCTGTAGACATGAGAATGACCTGTAGACTGAAACTTGTAGACATGAGAATGACCTGTAGACTGAAACCTGTAGACATGAGAATGGACTGTAGACTGAGACCTGTATACATGTGAATGACCCCTAGACTGAGACCCACCCCTAGGTATGAGAATGAGCTATATACTGAAACCTGTAGACATAAATTGAGCCATAGATTGAAACCTGTAGACATGTGAATGACCCGTAGATTGAAACCTGTAGACATGAGAATGATCTGTAGACTGAAAGCTGTAGACATGAGAATGAGCTGTAGACAGAAACCTGTAAACATGAGAATGAGCTGTAGACAAAAAAACTGTAGACATGAGAATGATCTGTAGAAATGAGAATGATCTGTAGACTGAGACCAGTAGATGTGAAAATGGCCTGAAGATCAGGGGTAGACTGGGAACTTAAAGTGGCCCCTAGTGGCAGGTGGGGAAACACTTGTAGGCAGGGCCAATACAAGTAGCTGGGGCCAAAACAAGTAGACAGGTCAGCAATACTTTAGTGCAGCACAAAATACTGTTTCAGCAGAACCAAATAACACGATGCAGCCCAATATACTGCCCAGAAAGCTGTTACTCTGTGGTGGCGTTAATAGCATCTTGATTCAGAGGAAGACAAAATACCCTATGAGGTAAAAGCCAATTTTCCACATTTTAGAGGGAAAAGGTTCCTTCCTGACTCCAGTCAGACGATCCAGATAACTCCCTGGATCAACAACCCTTCTCCAGAAATTTAATAACTATAACCTGTAATATTATTAAACTACAGAAATACATCCAGGCCCCTCCTGAACTCTTTTAGTGAATTTACCATCTCCTCAGGCAGACAGTTCCATAGTTTCACTGCTCTTACAGTAAAGAGTCCATAGTCTCACTGCTCTTACAGTAAAGAGTCCATAGTCTCACTGCTTTTACAGTAAAGAGTCCATAGTCTCACTGCTCTTACAGTGAAGAGTTCATAGTCTCACTGCTCTTAAAGTAAAGAGTCCATAGTCTCACTGCTCTTACAGTATAGAGTCCATAGTCTCACTGCTCTTACAGTATAGAGTCCATAGTCTCACTGCTCTTACAGTATAGAGTCCATAGTCTCACTGCTCTTACAGTAAAGAGTCCATAGTCTCACCGCTCTTACAGTAAAGAGTCCATAGTCTCACTACTCTTACAGTAAAGAGTCCATAGTCTCACTGCTCATACAGTAAAGAGTCCATAGTCTCACTGCTCTTACAGTAAAGAGTCCATAGTCTCACTGCTCTTACAGTATAGAGTCCATAGTCTCACTGCTCTTACAGTATAGAGTCCATAGTCTCACTGCTCTTACAGTATAGAGTCCATAGTCTCACTGCTCTTACAGTAAAGAGTCTATAGTCTCACTGCTCTTACAGTATAGAGTCCATAGTCTCACTGCTCCTACAGTAAAGAGTCCATAGTCTCACTGCTCCTACAGTAGAGTCCATAGCCTCACTGCTCTTACAGTATATAGTCCATAGTCTCACTGCTCTTACAGTAAAGAGTACATAGTCTTACTGCTCTTACCATAAAGAGTCCATAGTCTCACTGCTCTTACAGTACAGAGTCCAAAGTCTCACTGCTCTTACACTAGAGTTCTATAGTCTCACTGCTCTTATAGTAAAGAGTCCAAAGTCTCACTGCTCTTACAGTAAAGAGTCCATAGTCTCACTGCTCTTACAGTGAAGAGTCCATAGTCTCACTGCTCTTATAGTAAAGAGTCCATAGTCTTACTGCTCTTACAGTAAAGAGTCCATAGTCTCACTGCTCTTACAGTAAAGAGTCCATAGTCTTACTGCTCTTACAGTATAGAGTCCATAGTCTCAGTGCTCTTACAGTAAAGAGTCCATAGTCTCACTGCTCTTACAGTATAGAGTCCATAGTCTCACTGCTCTTACTGTAAAGAGTCCATAGTCTCACAAAGCCTCCAGTTCAGTCCCATTCTTAGGCTTGCGCGCTGCAGCTGCTTTCTGTAAGTCCCACCAGAGGTTCTCAATCGGATGTAAGTCTGGTGACTGCGATGGCCACTTCACAATGTTCCAGCCTTTAATCTGCAGCCATGCTCTAGTGGACTTGGAGGTATGCTTGGGATCATTGTCCTGGTGAAAGGTCCAACGTCTCCCAAGCCTCAGGTTTGTGACGGACTGCATCACATTTTCATCCAATATCTCCTGGTACTGAAGAGAATTCATGGCACCTTGCACACGCTGAAGCTTCCCTGTACCTGTAGAAGCAAAACAGCCCCAAAGCAGGATTGACCCCCGCCATGCTTCACAGTAGGCAAGGTGTTCTTTTCTTCATAGGCCTTGTTCTTCCTCCTCCAAACATAGCGTTGATCCATGGGCCCAAACAGTTCTAATTTTGTTTCATCAGTCCACAGAACACTATCCCAAAGCTTTTGTGGTTTGTCCACATGACTTTTGGCATACTGCAGTCGACTCTTCTTATTCTTTGGAGACAGCAGGGGGTGCGCCTGGGGGTTCTGGCGTGGAGGCCTTCATTACGCAGTGTGCGCCTTATTGTCTGAGCTGAAACTTCAGGACCCGCATCTGACAAATCTTCTTTCAGTTCCTCAGCAGTCACACGGGGACTTTTCTCCACTTTGTGCTTCAGGTAGCGCACAGCAGTCGAAGTCAGCATCTTCTTTCTGCCACGACCAGGTAGCGTTTCAACAGTGCCCTTTGCCTTGAATTTGCGAATGATGCTTCCTATGGTGTCTCTTGGTATGTGTAACATCTCTGCAATCTTCTTATAGCCATTGCCCTTCCTGTGAAGAGAAATCACCTCTTCTCTTGTCTTCCTGGACCATTCTCCTGACTTCACCATGTCTGTAAACACACCAGTAAATGTCTAGAAGGAGCCGAGTATCACAGTCATTTTACATCTGCCTAATTGGGGCTTATTCTGCTTGATTGCTGCTCCTTGACATCCACAGGGGTTTTCAATACCTGATGGAAAACACTTGAATGAACCTCTGTTCTTAAGAGCGGTCGTCTTTAAGGGGTTAAATAATTGTGTCAATGAAGAAATCACAAAAAAAAAACATTTAATCCTGTATTACAAAAACAATTGATGTCATTTTAGTTGCATTTGGTTCTGCAAAAAGTCCTTGTAAGATTTCATTCTGAACACAATTACAAATGTACACTAAATTCCCGAAAACCCTTTACAGCAGGCATGCTCAACCTGCGGCCCTCCAGCTGTTGCAAAACTACAACTCACATCATTCCCTGACAACCTACAGCTATCATCCTACAGCAGGGCATCGTGGGAGTTGTAGTTTTACAACAGCTGGAGGGCCGCAGGTTGAGCATCCCTGCTTTACAGCATTGGGGGTTGGATAATTTTGAACACAACTGTAGTCTCACTGCTCTTTCACTAAAGAGTCCATAGTCTGACTGCTCTTACAGTAAAGAGTCCATAGTCTCACTGCTCTTACAGTATAGAGTCCATAGTCTCACTGCTCTTACAGTATAGAGTCCATAGTCTGACTGCTCTTACAGTATAGAGTCCATAGGCTCACTGCTCTTACAGTAAAGAGTCCATAGGCTCACTGCTCTTACAGTATAGAGTCCATAGGCTCACTGCTCTTACAGTATAGAGTCCATAGTCTCACTGCTCTTACAGTAAAGAGTCCATAGTCTCACTGCTCTTACAGTATAGAGTCCATAGTCTCACTGCTCTTACAGTATAGAGTCCATAGTCTCACTGCTCTTACAGTAAAGAGTCCATAGGCTCACTGCTCTTACAGTATAGAGTCCATAGGCTCACTGCTCTTACAGTATAGAGTCCATAGTCTCACTGCTCTTACAGTATAGAGTCCATAGTCTGACTGCTCTTACAGTATAGAGTCCATAGTCTCACTGCTCTTACAGTAAAGAGTCCATAGGCTCACTGCTCTTACAGTATAGAGTCCATAGGCTCACTGCTCTTACAGTATAGAGTCCATAGTCTCGCTGCTCTTACAGTAAAGAGTCCATAGGCTCACTGCTCTTACAGTATAGAGTCCATAGTCTCACTGCTCTTACAGTAAAGAGTCCATAGTCTCACTGCTCTTACAGTATAGAGTCCATAGTCTCACTGCTCTTACAGTATAGAGTCCATAGTCTCACTGCTCTTACAGTAAGGGGTCCACAGTCTGACTGCTCTTACCGTAAAGATTCCATAGTCTCACAGCTCTTACAGTATAGAGTCCATAGTCTCACTGCTCTTACAGTAAGAGGTCCATAGTCTCACTGCTCTTACAGTATATTGTCCATAGTCTCACTGCTCTTACAGTATAGAGTCCATAGTCTCACTGCTCTTACAGTATAGAGTCCATAGTCTCACTGCTCTTACAGTAAGAGGTCCATAGTCTCACTGCTCTTACAGTAAAGAGTCCATAGTCTTACTGCTCTTACCGTAAAGATTCCATAGTCTCACTGCTCTTACTGTAAAGAGTCCATAGTCTCACTTCTCTTACAGTAAAGAGTCCATAGTCTCACTGCTTTTACAGTAAAGAGTCCATAGTATCACTGCTCTTACAGTAAAGAGTCCATAGTCTCACTGCTCTTACTGTAAAGAATCCATAGTCTCACTGCTCTTACAGTAAAGAGTCCATAGTCTCACTGCTCTTACAGTATAGAGTCCATAGTCTCACTGCTCTTACAGTATAGAGTCCATAGTCTCACTGCTCTTACAGTATAGAGTCCATAGTCTCACTGCTCTTACAGTAAAGAGTCCATAGTCTCACTGCTCTTACAGTATAGAGTCCATAGTCTCACTGCTCCTTACAGTAAAGAGTCCATAGTCTCACTGCTCCTACAGTAAGAGTCCATAGCCTCACTGCTCTTACAGTATAGAGTCCATAGTCTCACTGCTCTTACAGTAAAGAGTCCATAGTCTTACTGCTCTTACCAGTAAAGAGTCCATAGTCTCACTGCTCTTACAGTACAGAGTCCATAGTCTCACTGCTCTTACACTAAGAGTTCTATAGTCTCACTACTCTTACTGTAAAGAGTCCATAATCTCACTGCTCTTACAGTAAAGAGTCCATAGTCTCACTGCTCTTACAGTAAAGAGTCCATAGTCTCACTGCTCTTACAGTAAAGAGTCCATAGTCTCACAGCTCTTACAGTAAGGGGTCCATAGTCTCACTGCTCTTACAGTAAAGAGTCCATAGTCTTACTGCTCTTACCGTAAAGATTCCATAGTCTCACTGTTCTTACAGTATAGAGTCCATAGTCTTACTGCTCTTACAGTAAGAGGTCCATAGTCTCACTGTTCTTAAAGTAAAGAGTCCATAGTCTTACTGCTCTTACCGTAAAGATTCCATAGTCTCACTGCTCTTACAGTATAGAGTCCACAGTCTCACTGCTCTTGCAGTAAAGAGTCCATAGTCTCACTGATCTTACAGTATAGAGTCCATAGTCTCACTGCTCTTACAGTAAAGATTCCATAGTTTCACTGCTCTTACTGTAAAGAGTCCATAGTCTCACCGCTCTTACTGTGAAGAGTCCATAGTCTCACTGCTCTTAATGTTAAGAGTCCATAGTCTCACTTCTCTTACATTAAAGAGTCCATAGTCTCACTGCTCTTACAGTAAAGAGTCCATAGTATCGCTGCTCTTACAGTAAAGAGTCCATAGTCTCACTGCTCTTACTGTAAAGAATCCATAGTCTCACTACTCTTACTGTAAAGAGTCCATAGTCTCACTGCTCTTACAGTATAGAGTCCATAGTCTCACTGCTCTTATTGTAAATAGTACATAGTCTCACTGCTCTTACAGTAAAGAGTCCATAGTCTGACTGCTCTTACAGTATAGAGTCCATAGTCTCACTGCTTTTACAGTATAGAGTCCATAGTCTCACTGCTCTTACAGTATAGAGTCCATAGTCTCACTGCTCTTACAGTATAGAGTCCATAGTCTCACTGCTCTTACAGTATAGAGTCCATAGTCTCACTGCTCTTACAGTATAGAGTCCATAGTCTCACTGCTCTTACAGTAAAGAGTCCATAGGCTCACTGCTCTTACAGTATAGAGTCCATAGGCTCACTGCTCTTACAGTAAAGAGTCCATAGTCTCACTGCTCTTACAGTATAGAGTCCATAGTCTCACTGCTCTTACAGTAAAGAGTCCATAGGCTCACTGCTCTTACAGTATAGAGTCCATAGGCTCACTGCTCTTACAGTACAGAGTCCATAGTCTCGCTGCTCTTACAGTAAAGAGTCCATAGGCTCACTGCTCTTACAGTATAGAGTCCATAGTCTCACTGCTCTTACAGTAAAGAGTCCATAGTCTCACTGCTCTTACAGTATAGAGTCCATAGTCTCACTGCTCTTACAGTAAAGAGTCCATAGTCTCACTGCTCTTACAGTAAAGGGTCCACAGTCTCACTGCTCTTACCGTAAAGATTCCATAGTCTCACTGCTCTTACAGTATAGAGTCCATAGTCTCACTGCTCTTACAGTATAGAGTCCATAGTCTCACTGCTCTTACAGTAAGGGGTACACAGTCTCACTGCTCTTACCGTAAAGATTCCATAGTCTCACTGCTCTTACAGTATAGAGTCCATAGTCTCACTGCTCTTACAGTATATTGTCCATAGTCTCACTGCTCTTACAGTAAAGAGTCCATAGTCTCACTGCTCTTACAGTAAAGAGTCCATAGTCTCACTGCTCTTACAGTATAGAGTCCATAGTCTCACTGCTCTTACAGTAAAGAGTCCATAGTCTCACTGCTCTTACAGTAAGAGTCCATAGTCTCACTGCTCTTACAGTAAAGAGTCCATAGTCTCACTGCTCTTACAGTAAAGAGTCCATAGTCTCACTGCTCTTACCGTAAAGAGTCCATAGTCTCACTGCTCTTACAGTAAAGAGTCCATAGTCTCACTGCTCTTACAGTAAAGAGTCCATAGTCTCACTGCTCTTACAGTAAAGAGTCCATAGTCTCACTGCTCTTACAGTAAAGAGTCCATAGTCTCACTGCTCTTACAGTAAAGAGTCCATAGTCTCACTGCTCTTACAGTAAAGAGTCCATAGTCTCACTGCTCTTACAGTAAAGAGTCCATAGTCTCACTGCTCTTACAGTAAAGAGTCCATAGTCTCACTGCTCTTACAGTAAAGAGTCCATAGTCTCACTGCTCTTACAGTAAAGAGTCCATAGTCTTACTGCTCTTACCGTAAAGATTCCATAGTCTCACTGCTCTTACAGTATAGAGTCCATAGTCTCACTGCTCTTACAGTAAGAGGTCCATAGTCTCACTGCTCTTAAAGTAAAGAGTCCATAGTCTTACTGCTCTTACCGTAAAGATTCCATAGTCTCACTGCTCTTACAGTATAAAGTCCACAGTCTCACTGCTCTTGCAGTAAAGAGTCCATAGTCTCACTGATCTTACAGTATAGAGTCCATAGTCTCACTGCTCTTACAGTAAAGATTCCATAGTTTCACTGCTCTTACTGTAAAGAGTCCATAGTCTCACCACTCTTACTGTGAAGAGTCCCTAGTCTCACTGCTCTTACTGTAAAGAGTCCATAGTCTCACTTCTCTTACAGTAAAGAGTCCATAGTCTCACTGTTCTTACAGTAAAGAGTCCATAGTATCACTGCTCTTACAGTAAAGAGTCCATAGTCTCACTGCTCTTACTGTAAAGAATCCATAGTCTCACTACTCTTACTGTAAAGAGTCCATAGTCTCACTGCTCTTACAGTGAAGAGTCCATAGTCTCACTGCTTTTACAGTGAGGAGTCCATAGTCTCACTGATCTTACAGTAAAGAGTCCATAGTCTCACTGCTCTTATTGTAAATAGTACATAGTATCACTGCTCTTACAGTAAAGAGTCCATAGTCTGACTGCTCTTACTGTAAAGAATCCATAGTCTCACTACTCTTACTGTAAAGAGTCCATAGTCTCACTGCTCTTACAGTGAAGAGTCCATAGTCTCACTGCTCTTACAGTAAAGAGTCCATAGTCTCACTGCTCTTACAGTAAGAGGTACATAGTCTCAATGCTCTTATTGTAAATAGTACATAGTCTCACTGCTCTTACAGTAAAGAGTCTATAGTCTCACTGCTCTTACAGTATAGAGTCCATAGTCTCACTGCTCTTACAGTATAGAGTCCATAGTCTCACTGCTCTTACAGTATAGAGTCCATAGTCTCACTGCTCTTACAGTAAAGAGTCCATAGTCTCACTGCTCTTACAGTATAGAGTCCATAGTCTCACTGCTCTTACAGTAAAGAGTCCATAGTCTCACTGCTCTTACAGTATAGAGTCCATAGTCTCACTGCTCTTACAGTAAAGAGTCCATAGTCTCACTGCTCTTACAGTAAAGAGTCCATAGTCTCACTGCTCTTACAGTAACATAGTAACATAGTATATTAGAACGAAAAGACATTTGTCCATTGAGTTCGGCCTGCTTCCTACAAGTTGATCCAGAGGAAGGCAAAAACTCTGTGAGGTAGAGCCAATTTTCCTCACTTATGGGGAAAGATTCCATGTCTCCGACTCCAATCAGGAATCAGAATAACTCCCTGGATCAACGACTCTCTCTAGTAGCTAGTAGCCTGTAATATTATTACACTCCAGAAATAGATCCAGGCCCCTCTTGAATTCTCTTTATTGTACTCATCAGTCACCACTCTCCTCAGGCAGAGAGTTCCATAGTCTCACTGCTCTTACAGTGAAGAATCCTTTTCTATGTTTGTGTACAAACCTTCTTTCCTCCAGACGCAGAGGATGTCCCCTCGTCACAGTCACAGTCCTGGGGATAAATAGATGATAGGAGTGATCTCTGTACTGACCCCTGATATATTTATACATAGTTATTAGATCTCCCTCAGTCATCTTTTTTCTAAAGTGAATAACCCTAATTTTGATAACCTTTCAGGGTACTGTAGATCCCTCATTCCAGTAGAATTCTATAGTCTCACTGCTCTTACACTAAAGAGTCCATAGTCTTACTGCTCTTACCGTAAAGATTCCATAGTCTTACTGCTCTTACCGTAAAGATTCCATAGTCTCACTGCTCTTGCAGTAAAGAGTCCATAGTCTCACTGCTCTTACCATAAAGAGTCCATAGTCTCACTGCTCTTACAGTAAAGAGATTATAGTCTCACTGCTCTCACAGTAAAGTGGCCATAGTCTCACTGCTCTTACAGTAAAGAGTCCATAGCCTCACTGCTCTTACAGTAAAGAGTCTATAGTCTCACTGCTCTTACAGTAAAGAGTCCATAGTCTCACTACTCTTACGGTAGAATTCTATAGTCTCACTGCTCTTAGAGTAAAGAGTCCAAAGTCTCACTGCTCTTACTGTAAATAATCCATAGTCTCACTACTCTTACTGTAAAGAGTCCATAGTCTCACTGCTCATACAGTAAAGAGTCCATTGTCTCACTGCTCTTACAGTAATGAGTCACATAGACTCAGTGATCTTACACTAAAGAGTCTATAGTCTCACTGCTCTTACAGTAAAGAGTCCATAGTCTCACTGCTCTTATTGTAAATAGTACATAGTCTCACTGCTCTTACAGTAAAGAGTCCATAGTCTCACTACTCTTACAGTAGAATTCTATAGTCTCACTGCTCTTACGCTAAAGAGTCCATAGTCTCACTGCTCTTACAGTAAAGAGATTATAGTCTCACTGCTCTCACAGTAAAGCGGCCATAGTCTCACTGCTCTTACAGTAAAGAGTCCATAGTCTCACTACTCTTACGGTAGAATTCTATAGTCTCACTGCTCTTATAGTAAAGAGTCCAAAGTCTCACTGCTCTTACTGTAAATAATCCATAGTCTCACTACTCTTACTGTAAAGAGTCCATAGTCTCACTGCTCATACAGTAAAGAGTCCATTGTCTCACTGCTCATACAGTAATGAGTCACATAGTCTCAGTGATCTTACACTAAAGAGTCTATAGTCTCACTGCTCTTATTGTAAAATTTACATAGTCTCACTGCTCTTACAGTAAAGAGTCCATAGTCTCACTACTCTTACAGTAGAATTATATAGTCTCACTGCTCTTACGCTAAAGAGTCCATAGTCTCACTGCTCTTACAGTAAAGAGATTATAGTCTCACTGCTCTCACAGTAAAGTGGCCATAGTCTCACTGCTCTTACAATAAAGAGTCCATAGCCTCACTGCTCTTACAGTAAAGAGTCCATAGTCTCACTGCTCTTACAGTAAAGAGTCCATAGTCTCACTACTCTTACGGTTGAATTCTATAGTCTCACTGCTCTTATAGTAAAGAGTCCAAAGTCTCACTGCTCTTACTGTAAATAATCCATAGTCTCACTACTCTTACTGTAAAGAGTCCATAGTCTCACTGCTCTTACAGTAAAGAGTCCATTGTCTCACTGCTCTTACAGTAATGAGTCACATAGTCTCAGTGATCTTACACTAAAGAGTCTATAGTCTCACTGCTCTTATTGTAAATAGTACATAGTCTCACTGCTCTTACAGTAAAGAGTCCATAGTCTCACTGCTCTTACAGTAGAATTCTATAGTCTCACTGCTCTTACACTTAAGAGTCTATAGTCTCACTGCTCTCACAGTAAAGAGTCCATAGTCTCACTGCTCTTACAGTAAAGAGTCCATAGTATCACTGCTCTTACCGTAAAGAGTCCATAGTCTCACTGCTCTTACAGTAAAGAGTCCATAGTCTCACTGCTCTTACAGTAAAGAGGCCATAGTCTCACTGCTCGTACAGTATAGATTCCACAGTTTCACTGCTCTTACAGTAAAGTCTCTAAGACTCCATAGTCTAACTGCTCTTACAGTAAAGATTCCATAGTCTCACTGCTCTTGCTGTAAAGAGTCCATAGTCTCACTGCTCTTACAGTAGAATTCTATAGTCTCACTGCTGTTACACTAAAGAGTCTATAGTCTCACTGCTCTCACAGTAAAGAGTCCAAAGTTTCTCTGCTCTTACAGTAAAGAGTCTATAGTCTCACTGCTCTTACCGTAAAGAGTCCATAGTCTCACTGCTCTTACAGTAAAGAGCCCATAGTCTCACTGCTCTTTTACTAAAGAGTCTATAGTCTCACTGCTCTTACTGTAAAGATTCCATAGTCTCACTACTCTTACGGTAGAATTCTATAGTCTCGCTGCTCTTACAGTAAAGAGTCTATAGTCTCACTGCTCTTACAGTATAGAGTCCATAGTCTCACTGCTCTTACAGTAAAGAGTCCATAGTCTCACCGCTCTTACAGTATAGAGTCCATAGTCTCACTGCTCTTACAGTAAAGAGTCCATAGTCTCACTGCTCATACAGTAAAGAGTCCATAGTCTCACTGCTCTTACAGTAAAGAGGCCATAGTGTCACTGCTCCTACAGTATAGATACCACAGTCTCACTGCTCTTACAGAAAAGTCTCCAAGACTCCATAGTCTAATTGCTTTTGCAGTAAAGATTCCATAGTCTCACTGCTCTTACTATAAAGAGTCCATAGTCTCACTGCTCTTACAGTAAAGATGCCATAGTCTCACTGCTCGTACAGTATAGATACCACAGTCTTACTGCTCTTACAGAAAAGACTCCAAGACTCCATACTCTAACTGCTCTTACAGTCAAGAGTCCATTGTCTCACTGCTCTTACAGTAAAGAATCCATAGTCTCACTACTCTTACAGTAAAGAGTCCATAGTCTCACTACTCTTAAAGTAAAGAGTCCATAGTCTCACTGCTCTTACAGTAAAGAGTCCATAGTCTCAGTGTTCTTACAGTAAAGAGTCCATAGTCTCACTGCTCTTACCGTAAAGAGTCCATAGTCTCACTGCTCTTACAGTAAAAAGTCCATATTCTCACTGCTCTTACAGTAAAGAATCCATAGTCTCACTGCTCTTTCAGTAAAGAGTCCATAGTCTCACTGCTCTTACAGTATAGAGTCCATAGTCTCACTGCTCTTACAGTATAGAATCCTTTTTTATGTTTGTGTAGAAACCTTCTTTCCTCCAGACGCAGAGGATGTCCCCTCGTCACAGTCACAGTCCTGGGGATAAATAGATGATGGGAGTGATCTCTGTACTGACCCCTGATATATTTATACATAGTAATTAGATCTCCCCTCAGTCGTCTTTTTTCTAAAGTGAATAACCCTAATTTTGATAACCTTTCAGAGTACTGTAGTTGCCCCATTCCAGTTATTACTTTAGTTGCCCTCCTCTGAACCCTCTCCAGCTCTGCTATGTCCGCCTTGTTCACAGGAGCCCAGAACTGTACACAGTCCTCCATGTGTGGTCTGACCAGTGATGTGTAAAGTGGTAGGACTATGTTCTCATCACGGGCATCTATGCCCCTTCTGATGTTACCCATTATCTTAATTGTCAGAAACGCGCTGCAGGGTACTCTCAGGTACTGCTGGCGCCGGCGGCTTGGAATGGTTTTTGGAGGTGACAGGTTCCCTTTAAAGTACCCATGGAAAAAATCCTAAAAGTTGCCCCATGTTGTAGGTGGGTCCACATTGTAAGAAGGCCGGGCAATACCTGTAACACAACGACCTATAGACTGAGATCTGTAGACATGAGAATAACAGGTAGATTGAGATCTGTAGACATGAGAATGACCTGTACAACATTCTCATCATTGCTATGACCCTGCTGTACTACACGAGGTATAGATATGGAGAGTGTTGAATGATGAACCAGTGTTAACCCTGAGAATGCTAGTCAACCTGAGAATGATTCAGCCGTCTCATGAAGGAACATATGCTGGGATGTGTGGCCTAACTCTCAGCATTGAACGCTGTCTTCTTCTCTATTGCATTAGGTTATATTGATGCATATCTACCAGGCGTATGACATCAGCGGTGGTCAGTGGTGTTTATGTGACACTTGACTTCCCATTGACTGACATGGGGTGTACTTGCTGCACACATCATGTGACTCACATGACTCTGACTTTGCACACTGCCGCAGGTACTGTATTCCCTCCCCGAACATTATTTGTTACTTCGGTGTCGTGCTTTACGGTCCACCGGCCGCCTCACAATGTGACTGGGATCTGAGCAAAACTTGGAAAGCAGCTGCTCCTCCTGGCACTGCCAGGCACTTTACCCAGGGCACGAGTGGCACATCTAGACTGAAGCCTGGTTAAGCAGCTTGCAGGTACTTAGACTTCGTGCCATGAACACTTAATACTAAGCCCCTTTTAATTTGTGCGGTGATGTCGGCGAGCTCTGTCGTCCCCGGCTGGGGCTGATGGAATTTTATTTCATATTTGATAAGGATTTAGCCGTCTTTATTGGCTGTAATTGAATCCGGCTGCTGAGATGGCGCGGTCAGCTGATCGCCGCAGTGTCTAATCGCCCATCTTATCCCTTTCTGAAAATTTGTTGGAGGGAAATTGTTAAGCCGCGGTAAACGCCTCCCGAACAAAGCACCGAGAAAACACGCAGTAAATATCAAAGCTTTCCAATTCAGCTGCTGAAATAATAACGTGTTTAGTGCTAATCCGGACCCTCCGAGCAGCTGCAGCCTCTGCTGTGCCAGAACGCGCTGCCTGGCGGAATCCGTCCACTGTGTAGCGCTCTTCTGCTGTGCCAGAACGCGCTGCCTGACGGAATCCGTCCACTGTGTAGCGCTCTTCTGCTGTGCCAGAACGCGCTGCCTGGCGGAATCCGTCCACTGTGTGGCGCTCTTCTGCTGTGCCAGAACGCGCTGCCTGGCGGAATCCGTCCACTGTGTGGCGCTCTTCTGCTGTGCCAGAACGCGCTGCCTGGCGGAATCCGCCACTGTGGCACTCTTCTGCTGTGCCAGAACACGCTGCCTGGCGAATCGCCCACTGTGTGCGCTTCTGTGCCAGAACGCGCTGCCTGGCGGAATCCGTCCACTGTGTGGCACTCTTCTGCTGTGCCAGAACGCGCTGCCTGGCGGAATCCGTCCACTGTGTGGCGCTCTTCTGCTGTGGCTGGAAGTACAAACTGTGAAAGGTGGGGCAACAAGCTAAGAATGGCGGGGAGGGGGTATTACTCAGGTCCTTGAGGGCACATCTGGTATGGACTCAAATATCCTGTGAAGTAGAGGAGGGAAGGATGAGTTCTAAGACATAAAAGGAGAGCTCCTCTTACACCCCTCACCCACATCATGAGCCAGTGTGAGGTATTTGACTCCTACCCAACACATTGTGACATTGTTGACCGTCTCATACACCATGAGACCAACACACTGTGAAGCATTTGACTCCTTCCCCAAATCATGAGCCCCTCCCCACACTGTGTGAAGTCTTTAACCCCACCTCTACATCATGAGCCCCTCCCCTTACTGTGTGGTCTTTAACCCCACCCCTACTTTATGAGCCCCTCCCCACACTGTGAAGTCTTTAACCCCACTTCTACATCATGAGCCCCTCCTCACACTGTGTGAAGTCTTTAACCCCACCTCTACATCATTAGCCCCTCCCCTTACTGTGTGAAGTCTTTAACCCCACCCCTACATCATGAGCCCCTCCCCACACTTTGTGAAGTCTTTAACCCCTCCCTTACCTCATGTGCCCCTCCCCACACTGTGTGAAGTCTTTAACTGCACCCCTACATCATGAGCCCCTCCCCACACTGTGAAGTCTTTAACCCCACCCCTACTTTATGAGCCCCCTCCCCACACTGTAAAGTCTTTAACCCCACCCCTACATCATGAGCTCCTCCCCACACTGTGTGAAGTCTTTAACCCCACCCCTACTTCATGAGCCCCTCCCCACACTGTAAAGTCTTTAACCCCACCCCTACATTATGAGCCCTCCCCACTCTGTGAAGTCTTTAACCCCACCCCTGCTTCATGAGCCCCTCCCCACACTGTGAAGTCTTTAACCTTACCCCTACATCATAAGCCCCTCCCCACACTGTGAAGTCTTTAACTCCACCCCTACATCATAAGCCCCTCCCCACACTGTGAAGTCTTTAACCCCTGCCTTACCTCATAAGCCCCTCCCAACACTGTGTGAAGTCTTTAACTGCACCCCTACTTCATGAGCCCCTCCCCACACTGTGAAGTCTTTAACCCCACCCCTACTTTATGAGCCCCCTCCCCACACTGTATGAAGTCTTTAACCCCACCCCCACATCATGAGCCCCTCCCCACACTGTAAAGTCTTTAAACCACACCCCTACTTCATGAGCCCCCTCCCCACACTGTGAAGTCTTTAACCACACCCCTACATCATGAGCCCCTCCCCACACTGTGAAGTCTTTAACCCCTCACTTACATCATAAGCCCCTCCCCACACCATGTGAAGTCCTTGACCCCGTTTTTACATCATAAGTCCCTCCCACACTGTGTGAAGTCTTTAACCCCACCCCTACATCATGAGCCCCTCCTCACACTGTGAAAAATTTAACCCCACACCTACATTATGAGCCCCTCCTCACACTGTGTGAAGTCTTTAACCTTACCCCTACTTCATGAGCCCCTCCCCACACTGTGTGAAGTCTTTAACCCCACCCCTACATCATGAGCCCCTCCCCACACTGTGAAGTCTTTAACCCAACCCCTACTTTATGAGCCCCTCCCCACACTATGAAGTCTTTAACCCCACCCCTACATCATGAGCCCCTCCCCACTCTGTGAAGTCTTTAACCCCACCCCTGCTTCATGAGCCCCTCCCCACACTGTGAAGTCTTTAACCTTACCCCTACATCATGAGCCCCTCCCCACACTGTGAAGTCTTTAACCCCACCCCTACATCATGAGCCCCTCCCCACACTTTGTGAAGTCTTTAACCCCTCCCTTACCTCATAAGCCCCTCCCAACACTGTGTGAAGTCTTTAACTGCACCCCTACTTTATGAGCCCCTCCCCACACTGTAAAGTCTTTAACCGCACCCCTACTTCATGAGCCCCTCCCCACACTGTGTGAAGTCTTTAACCCCACCCCTACATCATGAGCCCCTCCCCACACTGTGTGAAGTCTTTAACCCCTCGCTTACATCATAAGCCCCTCCCCACACCATGTGAAGTCTTTGACCCCGTTTCTACATCATAAGTCCCTCCCACAATTTGTGAAGTCTTTAACCCCACCCCTACATCATGAGCCCCTCCCCACACTGTGAAAGTCTTTAACCCCACCCCTACATCATGAGCCCCTCCCCACACTGTGTGAAGTCTTTAACCCCACCCCTACATCATGAGCCCCTCCCCACACTGTGAAGTCTTTAACCCCACCTCTACATCTATGAGCCCCTCCCCACACTGTGTGAAGTCTTTAACCCCACCTCTACATCATGAGCCCCTCCTCACACTGTGAAGTCTTTAACCCCACCCCTACATCATGAGCCCCTCCCCACACTGTGTGAAGTCTTTAACCCCACCCCTACTTTATGAGCCCCTCCCCACACTGTGAAGTCTTTAACCCCACCCCTACATCATGAGCCCCTCCCCACACTGTGAAGTCTTTAACCCCACCCCTACTTCATGAGCCCCTCCCCACACTGTGAAGTCTTTAACCCCACCCCTACATCATGAGCCCTCCCCACACTGTGAAGTCTTTAACCCCACCCTACATCATAAGCCCCTCCCCACACCTGTGAAGTCTTTAACCGCTACCTCCTACATCATGAGCCCCTCCCCACACTGTGTGAAGTCTTTAACCCCACCCCTACATCATGAGCCCTCCCCACACTGTGAAAGTCTTTAACCCTACCCCTACATCATGAGCCCCTCCACACACTGTGTGAAGTCTTTAACCCTACCCCTACATCATGAGCCCCTCCCCACACTGTGAAGTCTTTAACCCCTCGCTTACATCATAAGGGCCTCCCCACACCATGTGAAGTCTTTGACCCTGTTTCTACATCATGAGCCCCTCCCCACACTGTGTGAAGTCTTTAACCCAACCCCTACTTCATGAGCCCCTCCCCATGGAAGTTTCTACATTGAAGAACCTTATTTGTCTCCAGGACAATGCGTTTCCCGTGCCAGCAAGTTCTTGTCCAACTCCACCCAGTTACCTAAATATGGGTCATGTGACAATCAAGCTCCTTCCAGGGAAGGTAAGATTTTGGAAATGACAAGGCTCTAGAAGATATTTCCAAGCTTCCATACTATCAGGTCTGTTCCTCCACGGTCTCCTGTAGTGGGTTCTTTGTAAAGAATTAAGGATTCAGATTTCTCAACCATGAGGCAGACATTATTTCAGGTTGGGTTAAGGACAGGAATCCCCCTTGAAACCATAGTCATAAAAGCCTTGTGTGAGATATTCCTGGGACATTTCTTCGAGAATCCTCCCAGATGAGATCTTACATTACAAAGGTGGAAGGATAAATCCACAAGTCATTTGGCTTCCATATTGAATCAACTCCCGAATATATGATGAGAAGGTAAGAGAGAGAGAAAAGCAAGAGGAGCGGGAGAGGAGACTCCATCTCCATACCTCGTCAGAACTATCACATTACACTTATGGTATGAACAGAATCTCTCGGGGAACATACGAGTTCTCACACATAGATGTAAACATGGCTTGATTATATAAGGACTGCAATACAAGTCAAGAGGACTTATTGGGCTTCTACCAATAAGAGGGACTTAGGGGGCTTCCACTATTTAGGAGGTATCTGGGGGGCTCTCAAAAAAAGAGAGACTGGGGGCCTAGACCACTCAAGAGGAGAGGGAGCCATCACCACTTAGAGGTCTTAGGGGGCCATAACCACCCAGGGAGATGTAGGGGATCTCCACTATTCAGGACGACATTGAGGGGCTTTCACCAACAAACGGTCCTCCTTCATCTAGGGAGACTTAAAGGGGCTCCACAGAAGACAGAACACTAGCCCTGAATGCCCTTGTTGTTCTGTAATTTTGCAATAATAGGTGCTTTGGCAAACATCACAGCAAAACTCCAGTCTCCCCTACTTAGCAATGGTCCCTAGCTTCAGACATTTAGGGGTTCTGACTGCTGTACTTTTATACAGTTTTTAACTGATCCAGAATCTTTTAGTGGGAAGGGTGAAGCTGGAGAAGCACAGCCTAACAGAAACAATGTTATAGTTCAAGGCTGCCATACACTTTTATTGAGCCTCAATACAAGTCAATGGGAATGACTAAGCTGTTTCATTGGTAAACAATGGACTGACAGCTAAACTACAAAATTTCACTGGAATGTCACAAAGTCTGTCGGTATTAGCTGGCTGTGCATTCACCTCTTCCACAATTCAGTGCAAAAACTTTGCAATCACAGTTCAAATGAACAAGATATATCATATAAAATGCAGTCCAAACATATAAAACAGCCAAAGTACACACAACAGCATAAATCACAGTGCAAGTTCACCCTTCAAAGTGCACTGAAGTAGTGAGTTGAAGGCTTTTCATAGCAGCAATAGGGGCAAGTGTCCACAAACATCCAGACTCCAAAGTATTTTTGCTCCTGAGCACTCTAGCAGTGGATGTGTGTGCAGCTGTTAAGGGATAGTAGTTGTAGTAGTTACATAGTTAATACAGTTAAAAAAAGACAAGTCCTTCAAGTTCAACCCAGGGATCGGTGGGGACGCGAATCCCAGAAGGAAGTGAGACTCAGATTTCTACAGGTTTTCATAAGCATTAATGTTGTTTACTTTTAAGAATTCATCTAAACCCTTTTTGAAACCGTCCCCTGTTCCTGCTGTGACCACGTCCTGAGGAAGTCTATTCCACAGATTCACAGTTCTTACAGTAAAGAAGTTTTGACGCTTCTGGAGACTGAACCTTTCCTTCTCCAGTTGGAGGGCATTCTGAGGACATTTTACATAGAACAGTTTTTCACCATATTTGTTGTACGGCCCATTTATATATTTGTATAGGTTAATCCTGTCCCCCCTTAGACATCTCTTCCCAAGACTAAATAAATGTAATTCTTTTAATCTTTCTTCATAACTAAGACCCTCCGGGCCCCTTATCAGTTTAGTCGCTCTCCTCTGTACTCTCTCCAGCTCCAGGGCATCCTTTCTATGGACTGGTGCCCAGAACTAAACTAAATATTTCAGATGAGGCCGTACCAACGCTTTGTAAAGTGTTAATATCACATCTCTGCCCCCGAGTCCAGGCCTCGTTTAATGCATGACAATATCCTGGTGGCCTTAGAAGCAGCTGATTGACATTGTGCTGTTATTTAATCTACCATTTACAAGGACACCCAAATCCTTCTCTACAAGTGACTCTCCAGTGTTACTCCTCCTAGGACATATGATGTATGTAGATTATTAGTACCTGATCCTTCTCTACAAGTGACTCTCCAGTGTTACTCCTCCTAGGACATGTGAAGCACGGAGATTATTACTACCAAGATGCAGAACTTTACTTTTATCTACATTGAACCTCATTTTCCAAGTTGATGCCCAATCACTCAGAGTGTTCAGGTCAGCTTGTAGTTTATGGACACCTTCCATAGACTGCACAGTAATACACAGCTTAGTGTCATCTGTAAAAAATAGAAACAGTGCTATTAATCCCGTCCTCGATATCATTAATATATAAATTAAATAATAGAGGACCCAGCACTGAACCTCGGGGTCACCACTTATAACCCGGGACCATTCTGAATAGGAATCATTGACCACAACTCTCTGGACACGGGCCTTCAGCCAGTTTTCAATCCAAGTACAGACTATACTTTCCAAGCCTTTAGACCTTACTTTACCTATTAAATATCTATGAGGAACAGGATCAAAATCCTCTGCAAAATCCAGGAACACTACATCCACAGCCACCCCTCTGTCCAGGCTTCTACTCACCTCACTACATCCACAGCCACCCCTCTGTCCAGACTACTACTCACCTCACTACATCCACAGCTGCCCCTCTGTCCAGGCTTCTACTCACCTCACTACATCCACAGCCACCCCTCTGTCCAGGCTACTACTCACCTTACTACATCCACAGCCTCCCCTCTGTCCAGGCTTCTACTCACCTTACTACATCCACAGCCACCCCTCTGTCCAGGCTTCTACTCACCTCACTACATCCACAGCCACCCCTCTGTCCAGACTACTACTCACCTCACTACATCCACAGCTGCCCCTCTGTCCAGGCTTCTACTCACCTCACTACATCCACAGCCACCCCTCTGTCCAGACTACTACTTACCTCACTACATCCACAGCTGCCCCTCTGTCCAGGCTTCTACTCACCTCACTACATCTACAGCTGCCCCTCTGTCCAGGCTTCTACTGACCTCACTACATCCACAGCCGCCCCTCTGTCCAGGCTTTTACTCTCTTCACTACATCCACAGCCGCCCCTCTGTCCAGGCTTCTACTTACCACACTACATCCACAGCTGCCCCTCTGTCCAGGCTTCTACTCACCTCACTACATCCACAGCCGCCCCTCTGTCCAGGCTTCTACTGACCTCACTACATCCACAGCCGCCTCTCTATTCAGGCTTCTACTTACCTCATTGCATCCACAGCCTCCCCTCTGTCCAGGCTTCTACTGACCAAACTACATCAACAGCCGCCTCTCTATTCAGGCTTCTACTTACCTCACTACATCCACAGCCGCCCCTCTGTCCAGGCTTCTACTCACCTCACTACATCCACAGCCGCCCCTCTGTCCAGGCTTTTACTCTCTTCACTACATCCACAGCCGCCCCTCTGTCCAGGCTTCTACTTACCACACTACATCCACAGCTGCCCCTCTGTCCAGGCTTCTACTCACCTCGCTACATCCACAGCCACCCCTCTGTCCAGGCTTCTACTGACCTCACTACATCCACAGCCGCCTCTCTGTCTAGGCTTCTACTTACCTCACTGCATCCACAGCCTCCCCTCTGTCCAGGCTTCTTCTTACCTCACTACATCCACAGCCACCCCTCTGTCCAGGCTACTACTTACCTCACTACATCCACAGCTGCCTCTCTATTCAGGCTTCTACTTACCTCACTACATCCACAGCTGCCTCTCTATTCAGGCTTCTACTTACCTCACTACATCCACAGCCGCCCCTCTATTCAGGCTTCTACGTACCTCACTACATCCACAGCCACCCCCAGGCTTCTACCAAAAACAAATCAGGTTAATCTGAAAACTTCTGTCCTTGGTAAACCCATGTTGGTTATCGCTAAATATTAACTATAGTATTATTTACAGTCATATACTCCTGTATATAGTCCCTTAAGAGTCCTTCAAACACTTTTCTCATGACAGAAGTTAAACTAACTGGTCTATAATTAACTGTGAAGGACCTAGATCCTTTTTTGAATATGGGCACCACATTTGCTTTGCGCCTATCACTTGGCACTGTACCAGTACCTGGAGAATCTTTAAAAAATATAAACAGGGACACAGCAATGACTGAACTGACTCTTGGGTGTAATCCATCTGGACCCGAAGCCTTGTTCACATTTACCTCATTTAACTAAGCTTGGACCATATCTACAGTTACATTATGTAGCCATATACATCCGCACATTTAATACCATATCGTGCAGGATGGTTTACCATTTACCTTTACCATTATTTAGGGGACCTACCTGCTCAGACCTTGTCTTTTAAGCATTTATATTTTTTGTCCAATATATGAGGAGATAGAGCAGAAACAAGAGGAGTGAGTACCTAATCACAAGAGCTTACAATCCATGAGGAGATAGAGGAGACACAAGAGGAGTGATGACCTAATCACAAGAGCTTACAGTCTATGAGGAGATAGAGGAGACACTAGAAGAGCGAGGACCCTTATCACAAGATCTTACAATCTATGAGTAGATAGAGGAGAAACAAGAGGAGTGATGACCTGATCACAAGAGCTTACAGTCTATGAGGAGATAGAGGAGACATGAGAAGAGCGAGGACCCTGATCACAAGAGCTGCACTATAGTAAACATACACATGGTGCCCCCATCTGGTAATAGCTAAGCACCTTGGAACAGCACCTTCGACAAGCGGACCTGCTGCACCATTGTCCCCAATCTCCTTTCCATGATCCTTGGTTGACTCCACAGTTTTTTAAAGCAGTAGGACCTGTGAAGAGGTGATGTCCACTTTTTCACATTAAGGTTAGTGTTGGGGGGAGGACGGACCCCAGTTTCCATAGCAGCTTCACTTACATTTAATTAATGAGACTAAATTTCAGTTTTTTTGTTATGTCTAAAATTCCGACACAAAAAAAACCAAGATTCCAATATTTTATAAAAAAAAATTGTCATTTCTTCTCAACTCCAAAAAAATCCTTAAGTTCTAAAGGACCAAAAAAAACCTCCTGCGGTGAAGTCTGATTGGACTTGAAGAGACAAACGAGCCGCCAGCAACAACAACAGCATTTCTCCTGAGATTTTACTTTATTTTCTTAGACAAAAAAGTTAAATCCAAATTAGTGAAGCGAATCCCCAAAGAAATCGGTGGAGATGCAGACATGAGAGCGAACCGCGACTGCATCTGTGAGCAGGACCGGAGTCATCTTATCGCCCGCCGCTCATTAACATCTGAAAACCTACAAGTTTATTTACTTTCCTGCTTGTGAAGGACTTGATTAATTTTGCTATTAGTATTTTCTGGGAAGGTTCCAGACATTTGTATCCAGCAGAATGTGAGCCTCGTGTAGTGTGGAAACTCAGCTAATTCCTCCTGTTCACACAAGCAGAAAGAATGTAAGAGAAAGTATCCGGAAAGAAAGAAGAAAAAAGAGCGACCACGGAGAAAACAACCCAAACCTAGAATTATGATATATCACAGAAAGAAAAAAACATATCAAAAATAATTCTACTAAATAATATACATAGAAGCAGTATTATAGTAGTTATATTCCTGTACATAGGAGCAGTATTATAGTAGTTATATTCTTGTACATAGAAGCAGTATTATAGTAGTTATATTCCTGTACATAGGAGCAGTATTATAGTAGTTATAGTCTTGTACATAGGAGGCAGTATTATAGTAGTTATATTCCTGTACATAGGAGGCAGTATTATAGTAGTTATATTCTTGTACATAGGAGGCAGTATTATAATAGTTATATTCTTGTACATAGAAGCAGTATTATAGTAGTTATATTCTTGTACACAGGAGGCAGTATTATAGCAGTTATATTCCTGTACATAGGAGCAGTATTATAGTAGTTATATTCTTCTACATAGGAGCAGTATTATAGTAGTTATAGTCTTGTACATAGGAGGCAGTATTATAATAGTTATATTCTTGTACATAGAAGCAGTATTATAGTAGTTATATTCTTGTACATAGGGGCAGTATTATAGTAGTTATATTCTTGTACATAGGAGCAGTATTATAATAGTTATAATCTTGTATATAGGAGGCAGTATTATAGTAGTTATATTCTTGTACATAGGAGCAGTATTATAGTAGTTATATTCTTGTACATAGGGGGCAGTATTATAGTAGTTATATTCTTGTACATAGGAGGCAGTATTATAGTAGTTATATTCTTGTACATAGGAGCAGTATTATAGTAGTTATATTCTTCTACATAGGAGGCAGTATTATAGTAGTTATATTCTTCTACATAGGAGCAGTATTATAGTAGTTATAGTCTTGTACATAGGAGGCAGTATTATAATAGTTATATTCTTGTACATAGAAGCAGTATTATAGTAGTTATATTCTTGTACATAGGGGCAGTATTATAGTAGTTATATTCTTGTACATAGGAGCAGTATTATAATAGTTATAATCTTGTATATAGGAGGCAGTATTATAGTAGTTATATTCTTGTACATAGGAGCAGTATTATAGTAGTTATATTCTTGTACATAGGGGGCAGTATTATAGTAGTTATATTCTTGTACATAGGAGGCAGTATTATAGTAGTTATATTCTTGTACATAGGAGCTGTATTATAGTAGTTATATTCTTGTATATAGGAGGCAGTATTATAGTAGTTATATTCTTGTACATAGGAGGCAGTATTATAGTAGTTATATTCTTGTACATAGGAGCAGTATTATAGTAGTTATATTCTTGTACATAGGAGCAGTATTATAGAAGTTATATTCCTGTACATAGGAGCAGTATTATAGTAGTTATATTCTTATGTATAGGAGGCAGTATTATAGTAGTTATATTCTTGTACATAGGAGCAGAATTATAGTAGTTATATTCTTGTACATAGGAGGAAGTATTATAGTAGTTATATTCTTGTACATAGGAGCAGTATTATAGTAGTTATATTCTTGTATATAGGAGGCAGTATTATAGTAGTTATATTCTTGTACATAGGAGGCAGTATTATAGTAGTAATATTCTTGTACATAGGAGCAGTATTATAGTAGTTATATTCTTGTACATAGGAGGCAGTACTATAGTAATTATATTCTTGTACATAGGAGCAGTATTATAGTAGTTATATTTTTGTACATAGGAGCAGTATTATAGTAGTTATGTTCTTATACATAGTAGCAGTATTATAGTAGTTATATTCTTGTACATAGGAGCAGTATTATAGTAGTTATATTCTTGTACATAGGAGCAGTATTATGGCAGTTATATTCTTGTACATAGGGGCAGTATTATAGTAGTTATATTCTTGTACATAGGAGCAGTATTATGGCAGTTATATTCTTGTACATAGGGGCAATATTATAGTAGTTATATTCTTGTACATAGGAGCAGTATTATAGTAGTTATATTCCTGTACATAGGAGCAGTATTGTAGTAGTTATATTCTAGTACATAGGAGCAGTATTATAGTAGTTATATTCTTGTACATAGGAGGCAGTATTATAGTAGTTACATTCTTGTGTATAGGAGCAGTATTATAGTAGTTATATTCTTGTACATAGGAGGCAGTATTATAGTAGTTATATTCTTGTGTATAGGAGCAGTATTATAGTAGTTATATTCCTGTACATAGGAGCAGTATTATAGTAGTTATATTCTTGTACATAGGAGCAGTATTATATTAGTTATATTCCTGTACATAGGAGGCAGTATTATAGTAGTTATATTCCTGTACATAGGAGCAGTATTATAGTAGCTATATTCTTGTACATAGGAGGCAGTATTATAGTAGTTATATTCTTGTATATAGGAGCAGTATTATAGTAGTTATATTGTTGTACATAGGAGGCAGTATTATAGTAGTTATATTCTAGTACATAGGGGCAGTATTATAGTAGTTATATTCTTGTTCATAGGAGCAGTATTATAGTAGTTATATTCTTGTACATAGGAGACAACCCAATAGCACAGTTGACTGTACCCAGCTCTAAGTTAGAAGCGCAATGCGAAAATATTACTTTGCCTATTTTTGGCAATAAATAGAATAATGAGTCAGTATTCTATTCATTGAAAAAATTGAGTAAAAGTAATATTCTCACATTGCGCATCCAACTTAGAGCTGTGTATAGGCAACTTTCCTATTGGCTTGATAGAATTAGTGAAGATAACGAATATAGCGCTATATTCTCTATATTCGTTAGTTATAGCAAGCCAACCAATAGTAAAGTTTCCTTTATACCCCGTTCAAAGTTCAATTCGCAATACGCAAATTATTAAATCGCATATTATTCACGATAAGTAGAATAATGATGAATATTCGATTTAAGCGAATATTTGATGAATATTCAATCGAATATTCGCAAAATATTGCGAAATCGAATATGGCACCTCCCGCTCATCACTACTTACAAATCAGCCTAGCAGTCAGAGCCCCAAGTTATGCAGCAGTCTCTTATGCTTTTTGATGACTCTGTTGGCAGGGTTTCCCCGGGCCATCCACCTAGCCCTGCCCCAGAAGTGGAAGACATTGAATGCACTGATGCCCAACCACTTATGTCTGAGGATGAGGAGATGGGAAGACCACCACAGCACGTCTCTGATGATGACGAAACACAGGTGCCAACTGCTGCGTCTTTCTGTAGTGTGCAGACCGACGAGGAGGTCAGGGAGGAAGACTGGGTGGAACGTGATGTGGAGGACGATGAGGTCCTAGACCCTACATGGGATGAAGGTCATGCTAGTGACGTGTGCAGTTCAGAGGGAGAGGCGGTGGTCGTACAGAGCCACCAGCACAGCAAAAGAGGGAGCAGGGTGCAAAAGCGCAGCAGCTGTTCTAGAGACAGTACGCCCGCTACTGTCCACTGCACCCAGGCACCATGCACACCAAGGCCTGCTCCGAGGAGTTCATTAGCGTGGCAGTTCTTCACACAATGTCCTGACGACAAGACACGAGTGGTTTGCACGCTGTGCAATCAGATCCTGAAGCGAGGCATGAACGTTCTAAACCTGAACACAACCTGCATGACCAGGCATCTACATGCAAAGCATGAACTGCAGTGGAGTAAACACCTTAAAAACCAAGAAAGGTCTCAGGCTCCCCCTGCTCCCTCTTCTGCTGCTGCCTCGGCCTCTTCCTACACCTCTGGCGTCACCATGGCACCGGCCACCCAGCAAACAGAGGATGTGCCACCCACACCCCCACCTCCATCACCTTCAACAAGCAGTGCCACAATGTCCCATGGCAGGGCTCAGCTGTTCATCTTCCAAACACTGGAGCTAGAATTTCAAAATTGCTGGCCTTTGAAATGCTGTCATTCCGTCTGGTGGAGACGGACAGTTTTAGAAACCTTATGGCGGTGGCTGTCCCACAGTACGTGGTTCCCAGCCGCCACTATTTTTCCAGGCGAGCCGTCCCTTTCCTGCACAAAAAAGTGGGCGACAAAATCAGGTGTGCACTGCGCAACGCCATCTGTGGCAAGGTCCACATATCGACAGATTTATGGGTCAGTAAGCACGGGCAGGGACATTATATCTTTCTAAATGCACACTGGGTAAATGCAGTGGCGGCTGGGCCTGAGACGGATAGCTGTTTGGCGCATGTCCTTTTCGCCCCCGAAGATTGCAGAGTATTTCTCTTTGCCTCCTGTTGCTTCCTCCTCCTCTTCTTCCACCTCCTCATCCTCTCAGCGTAACACCTTCACCACCAACTTCAGCACAGCCCGGGGGAAACAACAGCAGGCTGTTTTTTTAAACTCATCTGTTTGGGGGACAAACCTCACACCGCGCAGGAGCTGTGGACAGGCATACAACAGCAGACTGATGAGTGGTTGGTGTCACTGAGCCTCAAGCCCAGCCTGGTGGTGTGCGATAATAGGCGAAATCTCGTAGCAGCTCTGGGCCTAGCCGGTTTGACGCACATCCCTTGCCTGACGCATGTGCAGACTTTGGTGGTGCAGAGATTCCTAAAAAACTACCCAGACATGTCAGAGCTGCTGCATAAAGTGCGGGCCGTCTGTGCGCGCTTTCGGCATTCTCACCCTGCTGCTGCTCGCCTGTCTGCGCTGTAGCGTAACTTCGGTCTTCCTGCCCCCCGCCTCATAAGCGAAGTACCCACAAGGTGGAACTCCACCCTGCACATGCTAGAGAGACTGTGCGAGCAGCAGCAGGCCATAGTGGAGTTTCAGCTGCAGCACGCACGCGTCAGTCGCACTGCGGAACAGCACCACTTCACCACCAATGATTGGGCCTCCTTGCGAGACCTGTGTGCCCTGTTGTGCTGTTTCGAGTACTCCACCAACATGGCCAGTGCCGATGACGCTATTCTCAGAGTTACAATACCACTTCTATGTCTCCTTGAGAAAACGCTTCGGGCGATGATGGAAGAGGAGGAGGAAGATGGATCATTTCCACGGTTATCAGGCCAGTCATTCACAAGTGGTTAGAGGGTGGGTTCCTGCACCAACATAGGTCAGGTACACAATTGTCCAGCCAGGGCACAGTTCTGGAGGATAAGGATGAGGAGGATGAGGAGGAACCCTGTTCACAGCAGGGTGACACCCAAAGCAGCTCAGGGCCATCACTGCAGCATGGCTGGGGGGGGGGGATACACCTCCCACAGCAGACAGCTTGTCGTTGTTTCTGGGCAGCCCGACACACATGAGCGACTACATGCTGCAGTGCCTGCGCAACGACCGCCGAGTTACTGCCACAGTCTAACCAGTGCTGATTACTGGGGGGGCCACCCTGCTGCATCCTCGTTACAAGGACAACGTGCCGTCCTTAATTCCCTCACTGGAGCGTGATCGGAAGATGCGCGGCTACAAGCGCACGCTGGTAGACGTGCTGCTGATCGCATTCCCACCTGACAATGGCAAAGGCAGAGGAGGAGGAAAGGGTCGCCAACGCAGCCGGGGCACCGCCAGCACCTCAGAAGGCATGGTTAGCATGGCCGAAATGTGGAAAAGTTTTGTCACCGCGCCACAAGAACCAGCACCACCAGCTGATAGGGAACGTCTTAGCAGGAGGCAGCATTTCAGCAAAATGGTGGAGCAGTACGTGCGCACACCCCTACACGTACTGACTGATAGGTCTACCCCATTCAACTTCTGGGTCTCCAAACTGTCCACATGGCCTGAGCTTGCCCTTTATGCCTTGGAGGTGCTTGGAGGAGCGTAATTACTGACAAACGCAGCTGCCTGTCCACAGCCAACGTGGACAAGCTGACGTTCATAAAAATGAACCAGGCATGGATCCCACAGGACTTGTCCGTACCTTGTGCAGAATAGACATTTATACCGTCCTCACACAGCCATTGTTATACTACAGCGCACTTTCTCTTTGTGTTATTTTATATATTTCACAATGTTTTGTGGTCTATCCAAATTAAATTAAAAAAAAGTGTTGGCTACCTCCACCGCCACTTCCACCTACACCGCCACATCCACCGCCTCCTCAACCCCCTACTCCTAGTTCAAGATTATTATTTTTATTAATTTTATTTTATTTTATTTTAAGTCATTTCCCTATCCACATTTGTTTGCAGGGCACTTGTCATGCTCTTAAGCACATTTTGTTGCCTTTTGCAGCCCTCTAGCTCTTTCTATGACTATATTGGAGTCATTTTAGTGCTCCAAGTTCGGGTCCCCTTTGACTTCAATGAGGTTTGGGTTTGGGGTCAAGTTCGGGTCCCGAACTCGAACTTTGCGACGAAGCTCGGCTGAACCCAAACTTCCGGATGTTCGCTCAATTCTAGTAGTTTTCTCTACACTCATCAGTAGGTGAGCAGAGAGAGCAGAATATCAGGAATACCTGAAACTCAGGCCTGGGCACCCATGATTATAAAGATGCTGCATGGTTTCCTTTAAGGAACAGCTTCAGGAGGCAGCGCAGTGTCCCACCATGTGTTATATGTGGGCACTTTAAACTTTTGCTGCTAAATAACAAAAATGCCTGTAGTATATACGATAATAGGCGTCCTAGATATAGATGGTAAACAAAACAGAAAAAAGACGCTAAAACTTAACCTTTAATGGTGTGTGTAAGATTAAAGAATAACACCCGTGGGTAGGATTACATGAATTGTGGGGTGAGAAACATGCTCATAGTACAAAATGATGGACCTGAGCAATGAGAATTCCCACGCCACAACACTAGGTTTGGGGATAACAAAAAAAGTTTGTTAAGAAAAAAACCGGCCAGTCTGAACAGACATGTAGGCTGCCGGACAGCAGGATTGCTGATTAGCAAGACCGCATATAGCCAGGGACCCAGCTGTAGTCCCAGGAAGACAGCATGCAGCTGTCAGTGCGGTAGCAGGTACTAAAGAAAAAACCCCCTCATATATGCTGGCTCGACGCGTTTCTTGTGTCAATGGTGACACATCATCAGGAGCAAGAGGGATAAAGGATGGTGACAAGAAGACCTGCCTAAGGCACTGCCACGCTAAGTATTCGTGGCGGCACCTGCCGGCGCTATGATGGCCGTGACGCGGCCGCGCCAAGCTCTGGATTAAATAGCAACCAACTCCTCCCAGGGGAGGGAAACGGGAGGGGCCAGCGTGCAACGTCACTGGAAGGCGGAGTATGCGAATGCAAACAAGCAATTAGCCCACCATCCACATGACGAGAAATACGCGGCCAACCCAGATCAAATAGGTAAAAGGGATATAATGGGCAGAGCTTAAAGAACAAGGAGGCAGCGGGCGGGGTTAGTAAAACTATCGGCCGCTTAACACCAATGATAAGGATTGTACAAAGCAGAGACTAAGGGTATATAGCAAGAATGTGATATGAGACGGATTATGATGGGGACAATAAAATATGCAAAACGCATATATTAAGTTCACCCCGACTTTAGTCAATAAAACAAACGTAGGAAATCCGTTCATTGAGGCCATCAGGTTTGACAGTGCCCAATCTGAACGTCCATTGGGCTTCCTTACGCAGGAGTATAGTGTCAATGTCGCCGCCCCTTGGTGGTGGGCACACCACATCAATCCCTTGGAACCTGATAACAGGTGTTTGTTGTGGATGAAGCAGATTAACATGTCTGGCTATTGGTGTGTCTTCATTTTTGCGTATGTCACCAAGGTGCTCGCCAATTCTGCGGCGGAATTCCTGATGGTCTTCCCCACGTATTGCATGCCACAAACACATGTGGCTAGATAGATGACCCCAGATGTTCTGCAGTTAACAAAGCATCTGATTTTGTAACATTTGGATGTCTTAGTGCTGACAAAGGTGTCACCCGTTTGGATGGATGAACATGCAATGCAGCCCCTACATCGGAATGTGCCCAGGCTGCGATTAGTAAGCCAGGTCTGGGGGCCGGGGTTTGGAACAAACTATGGACCAGACGATCACCGAGGCTGCGCCCCTGCGATAGGTCACAGAGGGCCTTTCACTAATGCAGTCTGCAATGTCTGGATCCATGCGCAAGATGTTCCAATGCCTCCTTAAGATATTCAGTACCTGTGGATTTGCTCCATCGTAGGTGGCAATGAGACGTATTAGACCGTCACCTTCCTGCTTAGGTCTGGGATTAAGTAATGATTCCCTAGTTGCTGCCAATGAATGTTGGTAGGCAGATGCTAGAACAGGGGAAGGATAACCCCGTTTAGTAAATCTCTGCCTCAATTCACCAGCTTTAAGATGGAAATCAGAAAGATTTGAGCAGTTGCGACGGACCCGTAAATATTGGCCACGAGGAATCCCCTCTTCAGAGGGACAGGATGACAACTGTCCCAATGAAGAAGGGAATTGGTGGCCGTAATTTTACGATGAAGACTGGTGTGCACCTGTCCAGTGCCATCCCTGCAAATGGTCAAATCCAAGAAATTGATACTCTCAAAATGGATCTCAGATGTAAAGAAGAGTCCATATTTGTTGATATTGAGGGCTCGCACAAAGCATCCAAATTCATCAGCCGTACCTGACCAAAAATGAGAATGTCATCGATAAATCTGAGCCACAATGTGATATGTGAAGTCCACCACTGATCGTCATCAGAAAACACAGTTTCCCTCTCCCACCAGCCCAGATATAAATTTGCGTACGATGGGGCACACGGACTCCCCATCGCAACGCCTCTGAGCTGGTGGAAGAGGCGACGATCAAAGGTGAACACATTGTGGCCCAGAATAAACTCAAGGAGTTGGATGACAAATTCATTATGTTGGGCAAAAGCGATACCCCGTTGGCACAGAAAATAACGTGCAGCTTCAAGACCTCCCTCGTGTGGGATGGAGCTGTATAGGGCCTCCACATCGAGGCTAGCAAAAAGCATATTATCCTCGACGTGGAGGCCGTCCAGCTTGCTGACCACCTCCATTGAGTCCCGCACATACGAGGGTAAGGCCAACACAAACGGGTGCAGAATATTTTCTACATAATCGCTGATGCCCTGCGTGAGGCTATTGGAGCCAGACACTATGGGTCTGCCCTTGAGGGGTCGCAGCCCCTTATGAATTTTGGGCAACCCATAGAAACAAGCAGTGCACGGATGTTTAGGAAAAAGAACCTGGAACTCATTTTTGTCAATAAGATTTTGTGACAGGGCGGCAGACAATATGCCCTTGAGCTCAACAGCATAATCATTCATGGGATTCTGAGAGAGAACACCATAACAATCAGTATTGCTGAGAATCTCAAGGCACATGTTCACATATTGTGCCTGGTTCATGATGACCACATTGCCTCCCTTGTCCGCTGTCTTGATCACTATGGAATTGTCACATTCCAATGACCGCAACCCCTCCATTTCTTCTTTGGTGATGTTGTATTTTACACGGACATGGTCAAGGGAGGCAAGGTCATCAATGACCAAGTTCACAAACACATCGGCCGGAGTGGTGTCAGTAATTGGGGGGGTAAGTTTAGACCGTGGCTTCATTGAGGTAAATGGTCCTTTACCAGGAGGACGTTCATTTTCCTTCACCAAATCCATAAGGTTTCTAATATCACCCAAATCGGCCTCCTCTATTCCCAACTCAGCACATTCACGTCTATCCTTATGTTTAAAGAATTTTTTCCATTTAAGTTTCCTAAGGAAGAGATTCAAGTCTTTGGCCCAATTGAAAGGGTCAAAAGGTTGGGTTGGGACAAAAGAGAGGCCTTTTTTAAGGACACCAATCTCAGCAGGCGTGAGAGTTCTATCAGAGAGGTTGATCACTTGCAGTTCATCTGACTGTGAGGGGGTATGAGGTGGATGTGGACACATATTTATTGGCCCTTGCGATCCCTGAGAAGATAGTCTGAGATCGGGACCCCTTGTCCTAAAAAATTATTATTATTACCACCCCTTGAGCGACCACCTCTACCACGTCTCCGCTGGCCTCTGCCTGGGTAACCCCTAGGATTTTATTGACTAAAGTCGGGGTGAACTTAATATATGCGTTTTGCATATTTTATTGTCCCCATCATAATCCGTCTCATATCACATTCTTGCTATATACCCTTAGTCTCTGCTTTGTACAATCCTTATCATTGGTGTTAAGCGGCGGATAGTTTTACTAACCCCGCCCGCTGCCTCCTTGTTCTTTAAGCTCTGCCCATTATATCCCTTTTACCTATTTGATCTGGGTTGGCCGCGTATTTCTCGTCATGTGGATGGTGGGCGAATTGCTTGTTTGCATTCGCATACTCCGCCTTCCAGTGACGTTGCACGCTGGCCCCTCCCGTTTCCCTCCCCTGGGAGGAGTTGGTTGCTATTTAATCCAGAGCTTGGCGCGGCCGCGTCACGGCCATCATAGCGCCGGCAGGTGCCGCCACGAATACTTAGCGTGGCAGTGCCTTAGGCAGGTCTTCTTGTCACCATCCTTTATCCCTCTTGCTCCTGATGATGTGTCACCATTGACACAAGAAACGCGTCGAGCCAGCATATATGAGGGGGTATTTTCTTTAGTACCTGCTACCGCACTGACAGCTGCATGCTGTCTTCCTGGGACTACAGCTGGGTCCCTGGCTATATGCGTTCTTGCTAATCAGAAATCCTGCTGTCCGGCAGCCTACATGTCTGTTCAGACTGGCCGGTTTTTTTCTTAACAAACTTTTTTTGTTATCCCCAAACCTAGTGTTGTGGCGTGGGAATTCTCATTGCTCAGGTCCATCATTTTGTACTATGAGCATGTTTCTCACCCCACAATTCATGTAATCCTACCCACGGGTGTTATTCTTTAATCTTACACACACCATTAAAGGTTAAGTTTTAGCGTCTTTTTTCTGTTTTGTTTACCTTTTGCTGCTAAATGTCATATTGATGTATTATGGTATCAAGCTGTAATTCCTATAAGCAGGCTGTATAGAGTCATTACATTTATTCGCCCCTAGGTGGTGCTGGCATCACTAATATATATTGCCAGGGGTTTGCTAAAGTGAGAGCGGAGAGGAAGTGAATCCAGTGTGGAGAACAGAGAGGAAGTGAGTGAGTGTAGGGGACAGAGGAACATAATGGAGGAGCAGAGCAGGCCTCGTCCACCATGTAGCTGCCATCTTACCCCCTTGGCTCTGGCCAGGCTGAGGGAGTACAGAGAGCAGTATTCCAGCAGCACAGACCAGCGAGTCCACCTCTGGATGTAGAGAAAGTCTAGTGGAGGTTGGAGATAAATCAGCCAAGGACTTCACAAGCCCCAGTGACCGGGAGGAACCTAAAAGTACCGGGACACCGCCGGAGGATTAATGGCAGAATTCTCCTTTACCGCATGCCTCTAAGGACATAGTGGACCGTGATTCCTCAGTGAGCATCTTTTCCAAAGAATGGAGCAGAAGACTGATGCCGGCCGTTTGGAGCCGCCCTGTGGATTGTACTGACCGGTAAGAGTATTAGATCCAGTACCTGAGTACTAGACCGCGGACCTAGTATAGATGGATATAGAGCAAGAAAACTCCTCAGATTACAATTACCCAGCCTGTTATAGGGAATACAGCTGGACCAATGTTTGGATTATTGCTCTACCGTATACATGATCGGTACTGACCACCTGGAGACAAGTCATCACTAAGTAACAGTTCTGTTATTTACTACAACCGATTCCTCATCTTTTCCACCAACAACCTTTGCACCTAACGGTGCTGGCGTCATCAACAACCGGGGTCCCAGCCTCAAAAGCACCTTAAAAACACCTATACCATCAAGGGCACCTCAACTACCATCTGGCTGGTGATCCCTGTACTAGAGAGTGCCCCGGAGGATTTAGTGTTGTCTTCCCCATCACTGCACGCCGGCCCAGGGAGGCTCTGCTAACCGTGAGTAAAAACTACTACTACCCCCATCGGCCCACAGTAGCTCACGTGTTGCCCCTGCGGTCCGGTTCGCTGCAGAAACGGCTATAAGCATCATGTTTGGGTACTGTTAGGAGGGCACGTTCAGTAGAGGTTCTTCTTAGTTGAGGTTCTGCTGTTAGGAGGGCACGTTCAGTAGAGGTTCTTCTTAGTAGAGGTTCTGCTGTTAGGAGGGCACGTTCAGTAGAGGTTCTTCTTAGTTGAAGTGCTGCTGATTGGAGGGCACGTTCAGTAGAGGTTCTTCTTAGTAGAGGTTCTGCTGTTAGGAGGGCACGTTCAGTAGAGGTTCTTCTTAGTTGAAGTGCTGCTGATTGGAGGGCACGTTCAGTAGAGGTTCTTCTTAGTAGAGGTTCTGATGTTAGGAGGGCACGTTCAGTAGAGGTTCTTCTTAGTAGAGGTTCTGCTATTAGGAGGGCACGTTCAGTAGAGGTTCTTCTTAGTAGAGGTTCTGCTGTTAGGAGGGCACGTTCAGTAGAGGTTCTTCTTAGTAGAGGTTCTGCTGTTAGGAGGGCACGTTCAGAAGAGGTTCTTCTTAGTAGAGGTTCTGCTGTTAGGAGGGCACGTTCAGTAGAGGTTCTTCTTAGAACAGGTTCTCCTGTTAGGAGGGCACGTTCAGTAGAGGTTCTTCTTAGTAGAGGTTCTGCTGTTTGGAGGGCACGTTCAGTAGAGGTTCTTCTTAGTAGAGTTTGCTGGGTAGTAGAGGTTGGTGGGCTGCTGTTAGGAGGGCACGTTCAGTAGAGGTTCTTCTTAGTAGAGGTTCTGCTGTTAGGAGGGCACGTTCAGTAGAGGTTCTTCTTAGAACAGGTTCTGCTGTTAGGAGGGCACGTTCAGTAGAGGTTCTTCTTAGTAGAGGTTCTGCTGTTTGGAGGGCACGTTCAGTAGAGGTTCTTCTTAGTAGAGTTTGCTGGGTAGTAGAGGTTGGTGGGCTGCTGTTAGGAGGGCACGTTCAGTAGAGGTTCTTCTTAGTAGAGGTTCTGCTGTTAGGAGGGCACGTTCAGTAGAGGTTCTTCTTAGAACAGGTTCTGCTGTTAGGAGGGCACGTTCAGTAGAGGTTCTTCTTAGTAGAGGTTCTGCTGTTTGGAGGGCACGTTCAGTAGAGGTTCTTCTTAGTAGAGTTTGCTGGGTAGTAGAGGTTGGTGGGCTGCTGTTAGGAGGGCACGTTCAGTAGAGGTTCTTCTTAGTAGAGGTTGCTGGATAGTAGAGGTTGGTGGGCTGCTGTTAGGAGGTCACGTTCAGTAGAGGTTCTTCTTAGTTGAGGTTCTGCTGTTTGGAGGGCACTTTCGGCCTGTGAGTAGAGGTTCTTATTCAGTAGAGGTAAGAACACGTGGGTTCCAGAAGAGAGGGTAAGCATGAGAAATCTTGTATGTAGAGATGATTCGAGCAGCAATGAGGAGGACGTCTGTGGGGGCCAGATGTGAATTACAGGAGAACAGTAGTATGAGGCTGGACTGGACAGGGTTAGAGGCTAGGATGTGGATTTTGAATTCTTCATGTGTTGGGCAGAAAGCAGAGGTACTGACAGAAAGGGGGTACACAGCACAGCAGAGTGGCAGCTGGCGCTTCCTCTATTCGGGTGACAGTTTTAATTCACAGCTATCAAGCTGTAAAAATATCCTGGCTCAAACACATTGGTTAGTTGGTTCCCCCACGAGAAACCAGCACCCTGTACACCTCCGCTGCCCCCCAGCTACACCTCTGCAGCAGAGCTGAGATTGTAGGTGTGTTTGCTGCAAGTTACATCCAGTGGCCGCACTGGTCTTACTGGGAATATATCAGTACATTACCAGCATGTTGGTCGTCTCCTGTGTGACATGGATAATGGAAATTGAGTTGGAGATGACAGGAGGTGGTTGGCGTGTGGATGGGAGGTCACCACTATTCCCCAGGCAGGGTGTTGTTAACAGATAGGGATACTTTGGGTGTGAGAGCCAAATGTGAAGGAAGAAAGATGACAAGCCCAGTCTGGTCCAAGATTCCAGGCAGGAAGCAGGAGAAGATAGGATGGTGTCCAGGTCAGGAGAAGAAAAATGAATTTGGGTGTCTTCTGCATAAGACGTTATTGATGAGTTGCCAGCAGTAAATGTAGATAGCGAAGAGACTGACTACTGGCATGTGGTGACAGAGGGCGAAGGGAGGAGACTGAGAGGGTGCAGCAGGGCAATGATTACGTGAGGTGCCCCACCACAGTCCGGGAAATGTACTGTATGTACTGCTGAAGTGCTGAAGTGCAGAAATATATTTAGTACTGCTATATGACACACACATACACAGTGGAGTCCCATTATTCTAACGACCAGCTAATCTACAGAGTAACCGCTGCGTGCAGCCCGGACAGCAGCTAGACGGGCTGGGGGTGACTTAATAAGGTAGATTGTCACAGGTATCTAAGGGACAGGCTGACTGCAGCGCATCTCACAGCTGCTGGAGTTGGCATTAGGGGTATCCATAGAGCGAACATGACCATTAGAGATGAGAAAATTTTTCAAATATTCAATTCGGCTGGTTTGCCAAATTTTCCGAAATGATTCGATCCGATCAATTTTTTTTTACGGCGCATCGCATTAAAAATCAGCTATTTCCGGGCTGCAGAGAACCTGTAGAGTGGTGTAGAACACTGTGCCTTGCAGTAACACGCATAGGGAGTCTACTGTGGTAGTGAAATAATATTGTGAGTCCGTATGACATGCAGATGACAGGCGTCGCTCTTAGAATCACTGCACATTTCACTTATTTGGGCAGTCACAGGGCCAAAACTGACCAAATAACTCAAGTGTGAACTCAGCCTTACTGGTCGATGTTAGCGCCAAGAAGAAGCGCACTTCTTTTACACTGTCGTCAGCTGATTCCACATAGATGTCTACAGAACCTGTTCTATTAAACGCTTATACAAGTAGAGCCCTCGACAGAGTGGTTAGGGTGTCAGCAGTAAGTTTGTGTTGACGTCACAGATTGTTTTCCCCTTCCTCAGATCCATCAGAACAATAACCATGGCCCAGTCATGGAGTGGGGAAGGTGGGAGAACAGAGTGGCCCTATGACATAGTGGTGAGGTGGCAGCAGCATATGAAGGCCACAGAGTGGCCCAGTGACATAGTGGTAAGGTGGGAGCAGCAGCAGCAGCATGAGGAGGCAACATAGTGGCACAATAACAGAGTGTGGAGGTGGCATCAGCATGATGAGGAGGCCACAGAGGGGCAAGGTGACATAGTGTTGAGGTATCAGCAGCATGAGGAGACCACAGAGTGGCAAGGTGACATAGTGTTGAGGTAGCAGCAGCATGAGGAGGCCACAGAGTGGCCCAGTGATATAGTATTGACATAGCAGCAGCATGAGGAGGCCGTAGAGTTTCACAATTACAGAGTGTGGAGGTGGCAGCAGCATGAGGAGGCCACAGAGTGACAAGGTGACATAGTGTTGAGGTATCAGCAGCATGAGGAGACCACAGAGTGGCAAGGTGACATAGCGTGGAGGTAGCAGTAGCAGTATGAGGAGGCCACATAGGGGCCCAGTGACATAGTGTTGAGGTAGCAAACACAAAAATGCAACAGCACCTTGCCCTGCCTCTATGCTAGAAGCTATAAGAGGCCGTTAGTGTACATTTTGATCAAAAGGTAATAATGTACACTAACAACCTCTTATAGCTTCTAGCATAGAGGCAGGGCAGAGTGCTGGTTGCAGAGTGCTGTTGCATTTTTGTGTTTGTGTATTTTGCCATAGCTACGTGCACCTGCATACAGGGACGTGCTGACTAACCTACCCTTGTGTTGCTGTTTAGTATATGTTGGAGGTGTGGCAGCCTCCTTCTCAGTCGTGCATACCTGACTAGTTTGTCTGCCCTAGAGGATGGTTTTAATCAGAGTGAGTATAAAACTGAACCTGCATTCATAGTACCTGCTAGTAATCATCTGGCTCTAGGAAGAGTACACAGTGGGCTCAGCATGCATGTTGGTACCTGCATCCCTGGATCTAGTGGAGGCTGTTATGGCACCAGAAAGGGTTAATAAGCAAGGTTGATCCTAGCATGCATGCTGGGCCTGCACTTCCTGGATTTTATGTGGCTGTCATGGCCCATAACAGGTAGGATTTAGCGTTAGGACCACTCATAGAGGCGGCCTTGACGTGGCGAGTGGCTTATTACCTTTTGATCAAAATGTACACCAACGACCTCTTATAGCTTCTAGCATAGAGGCAGGGCAGAGTGCTGGTTGCAGAGTGCTGTTGCATTTTTGTGTTTGTGTATTTTTCCATAGGTACGTGCACCTGCATACAGGGAGGTGCTGACTAACCCCCCCCCCCTTGTGTTTCTGTATAGTGTTGAGGTATCAGCAGCATGAGGAGACCACAGAGTGGCTGTTACTGTATAACCCGGTATAGTGAGGGTTAATACCGTTCGGGCGATTCCCCTGGAGAAGAGCACAGCAACCCACAACCGCTGAAATCCACCGAACTGGAACCATACGAAGTCCTCCTTTCCTGGAACAGGCAAGAGAACGTTCTGAAGAAGCAATTCCCCCCAAGTACGAGACGAGGCTCCGTATTAATGGTTAAACAGGAATTCTAACTTTATTGAGGGCTACCTGCCCGGTATTTATGCAGGTCTCCCACCTGGTGGACACTCCCCTAGGGGACCAGAAGGAAGACTGCGACACAGGGGATACAGCAGCCAATCACACACAATGGGACAATACAGACACCCCCAGCATATCCCTCCCCTCTGCCTGTGATACAATTACCCTACACAGGTTAATGTAATCATCACAGGCAGGAGAATACACAATGTCTTCTGTCCTGGAGACAACAGAGGAGTGATTCAATTATCTCTCAGGACAAAGGGAAATCTCCAATACACACGTGGGGACAATAGGACAGACATCACTATTCACTTAAAAACTACATATTCACAATCAATCCATTCAAGTTAACAACATATTAAAAAATGACACGAATCAGACCAGGGGTTAACAAGTTAAGGGAAAGTCCTATTTGACCAAATGAAGCATGGCTTTTCTGGTTCAAACTGGTTTTACAGAGCCCTCTCTCCTGGAGACAATGGGGAAAATAATCCAATTATATCCAGGGATAGAGGCAGACTCCATTGAGCACATGGTTGCAAAAGGACATAAAATTACACAATGTTACAATTACTACATAAAACATATACATGCAACATATCCCCAGATGGCTTAGGTCTGAGCGCTCAATATATCCAAACAGCGCTCAGATGCCACAAACACAGTCAAATTGCCATGGGGTTTAAGTTTAGCGTGGGCTGATGAGAGGGGCCATAATCCTGGGGCAAGAGGCTGGCAATCTGTCCCCTCCAAAACTCAGTGGCGAGTTTGGTTTCGCCACAGTGGCAATGTGACATAGTGTGGAGGTGGCAGCAGCAGCATGAGGAGGCCACATACTAGCCCAGTGACATAGTGTTGAGGTAGCAGCAACATGAGGAGGCCACAGAGTTGCAAGGTGACATAGTTTTGAGGTATCAGCAGGATGAGGAGACCATAGAGTGGCACAATGACATGTGTTGAGGTAGCAGCAGCATGAGGAGGCCACATAGTGGCAAGGTGACATAGTGTTGAGGTATCAGCAGCACGAGGAGACCACAGAGTGGCAAGGTGACATAGTGTAGAGGTGGCAGCAGCAGCATGAGGAGGCTACATAGTGGCCCAGTGACATAGTGTTTAGGTAGCAGTAGCATGAGGAGGCCACAGAGTGGCCCAGTGACATAGTGTTGAGGTAGCAGCAGCATGAGGAGGCCACAGAGTGGCCCAGTGACATAGTGTTGACGTAGTAGCAGCATGAGGAGGTCACAGTGGCACAATGATGGAGTGTGGAGGTGACAGAAGCAGCATTAGGAGGCCACAGATTGGCAAGGTGACATAGTGTTGAGGTATCAGCAACATGAGGAGGCCACAGTGGCACAATGATAGAGTATGTAGGTGGCAGCAGCAGCATGAGGAGGCCACAGAGTGGCAAAGTGACATAGTTTTGACGTAGCAGCAGCAATAGGAGTCCACAGAGTGGCAAAGTGACATAGTGTTGAGGTGGCTGGAGCAGCAGCATGAGGTGACCACAGAGTGGCAAGGTGACATAGTGTGGAGGTGGCAGCAGCAGCATTAGGAGACCACAGAATGACCTGGTGACAGAGTGGGGAGGTAGGTGCCACTAACAGTACCCGCTGTCGATGGTGGGTGTAAGAAGGAGCACTTGGCATCAGATGTGGAGCATCAGGCGGATGGCAGCATCAGAATAGTAGCTGAAGCAGGTAGCCAGAAGAAACCGGTCTCTTTTGTCAGGGTTTGGGTGAGGCACCATGGATGATGTCATCTGATGCATCAGGCATTGGTGGGTGGAAATCCTGGCTGATCCATGCCTGATTCATCTTGACAAAGGTCAGTTTCTCAAAATTTTGGGTGGACAGGCGAGTTCTCCTTGGGGTAACTATGGCCCCCACCGCACTAAACACCTGCTCTCATGTCACACTACTGGCTGGGAAGGACAATTTTTCCAGGGCAAACTCAGCCATAAATCCAGTTAGTCCAGCGGATCTTCGATGATGGGTGCCAGGGTGCACTCCAAGTATGCCACCACTTGCTGGTTCAAGTTCTCCTCTATGTCTAGCTGCTGTTGAGTAGTTTCTTCACTATGTGGGTGAAGAAAGCTGCTAATTCGCGCCTGTAGACTCAGGCTGCTGCTGATGGAGCTGGTACTGCTCCTACCCCCCCCACCCTGCCACAGCAGTTATGGCAGTGGAATGTGAGTGCAGAGGGCCCCCCTGGTCAGACCTGCGAGAGGATGGACGATGGTGCAGATAGGCAGCGGCCAACTGACTACATAGGGTGTAAAAAATGCCCCCGTTTTGGACCGGTAGCGAGGGTCTAACATGGTGGAGAGCCAGTAGTCTGGCGAATGGTCACAATTCGGCTATTACTACGCAAGCAAGTGAGCATGCATCGTGCCGTTTGCGCAAGTGACTAGGAGGGACTCTCTGCCTCCATCTCCACTGCATACTGCCACTGTATGTCTGGGTCCCCTGCCTCCTCTTCCTCATCACCCTGTAGCTCCTCTGGCTGCTCCTGCTCCTCATCTCCTGTCACCTGTGTAGAAAAAACACCCATTTCTCTACACATTGCCTGTACTCCAATATCCTCCTCCCCCTCCTCTAGTTCAGTCCCCATAGGGCTCATGTGGCTGTAAGATGTAGTCGCCACGTCTCCAGTCCCCTGACCAGCCAGATTTACCAGCATATTTTCCAGGTTATGAAGCAGTGGAATGATGTTGTTCATCCCATAGTCCTGGCAACTGACAAATAAAGTGACCTCCTCAAAGAGATTGAGCAAACGGCAGGTGTCACGCATGAGATGCCACTGGCTAACATCGAAGTTACACAGGGGAGTTCTCCTGTCCGCTTGGATCATCAAGAAATAGTTTATGGCCTCTCTGCTCGTATAGTCGGTCCAACATATGGATGGTGGAAATCCAATGGTTGGAAATGTTGCATATCAGCCTATGTTGGGGGATACCATTCTGCCGCTGCAGCTTAAGGAGGGTGTGCTTTGCCGTGTACGAGTGACTGAAGTGCATGCAAAGTTTCCTGGCCATTTTAAGGATGTCTTGCAGATGGGTGGAAGACTTCAGGAACTGCTTGACAACCAGATTGAACATGTGTACCATGGCAAATGGCTCATGGCACATGGCTCAGCCTTCCTTGACGCAGCGCCGGCACAATGTTCTTTCCGTTGTCGGTCACCATGGTTCCGATTTAGAGTTGTCGTGGAGAAAGCCAGGGTTTCATTTCTTAATGAAGGACACAGAGCAGTTCCTCCCCGCGTGACTCTGTTCGCCCAGGCAAACGAGGTGCAGAACAGCGTGACACTGCCTTGCCCTGCACATGTGGTATGCTGGATGAGAACTGTGAATTGTCCCTTCAGTGGAGGCTGAGGACACGGTGGTGGATGAGGAGGCAGAGGTGGACATTGTCGCAGGACCAACAGCGTTAGAACGTGGAGGCGGAAGCGGCATCACCTGGCCAAGTTGCTGGTTTGGCTGTGCAGGAACCACATTCATTCAGTGGGGCGTAAAGGACATGTATTGTCCCTGACCGTAGTTACAGCTCCACACGTCGGCGCTGCCGTGCACTTTGGCAGACACCGACAGGCCCACCTTCTGTTCTACATGTGTGTGCATGGCTGGTACTGCCTTTTTGGCAAAGAAATGACGGCTTGGGACTCTCCACCTCGGCTCAGCACAAGCCATTAGTTCTCTGAAAGGTGCAGAGTCCACCACTTGGAAAGGGAGGGACTGCAGCACCAGCAACTTGGGCAGGAGCACTTTCAGTTTCTGTGACGTTGGATGAGTGCACACATACTGCTGTCTCTTGGCAATCGCTTCGGTGATCGATTGCTGACAGAATGACTGACGAGGAGTGGGAGCAGGAGCATCAGGACCAGCAGATGATGGGAAGGACAGACAGCTCCCTTTGGCTGAGGTGGTGGAGCCTTGACTGCTTGAAATCAGCTGTGTACCACTGGTCAATGCAGCGGTTGCTGCGGAAGGCTGGACCACCACATCGAAGCCACGGTTCTCCCAGGTCACGTTATGGTGACGCTGCATATGTTGACGTAGGCCCGTGGTGCCAACATTGGCACTTTGGTCACGCTTCACCTTATGCCCACAGATTGTACATATGGCCATGCTCACTTCCTCCGGCGGCTTAACAAAAAACTGCCACACCGCAGAGTAGGTGATTTTACCCCCAACACTCCGCACTGACTGACTTCTACCGCCGCTGCCTCCGTGAACCCTTGCACCACTACTTCCCGGGCAGGTAGGCTCCTGTGAAGCGGGTGCCGCCAGGTGGTCTACCCCGGGCACGTTTGGCTCCCGACCTCCCACTGCTGCCACCCTGCTGACTCCCGGTCACGCTAGCGACTTGCAGGCTCCACCGCTGTCTCACGGAAGCCCCTTCGTCACCCGACTCCCAAGTGCGATCAGCTACATCATCATCATCGAGTACTGTCTGCACTGATGTCCTCCTCAATGATCTCTGGGTCAGGAGCCTGACCGCTCGCAACACCAGCTCCCACGCGACTCTCCTCATCACTACTTGCCCGCCAAGTGGAGGAAGTGGCAGATGTCTCCTCCACATCTTGGCTGGGCAGTAGCTGCTGACTGTCCTCTAGTAGCTCGTCCTCGCTGTATAGTGGAGCTGAGCCCACAGCATATTCCCAGAGTTCCTTGCTCCATGTCCTCAAACATGCAGCAGCTATTTTGGGAAAAAATGCAATTCTATACCACGATGTGTGAGGAAATTCGGATCCGCTCATTTCTAATTGGGTCCATTAAAATGAGAATCTCAGGCTTTTGTAGCTGCGTCCAGGAGGGTAATCACAGGTAATCTTCACACCACTTCATTGGTGGGTGGTGGACACAGATTTCCTGATGAGGATGGGGTCACATACAGTGGACGCACACAAGTGGCTTCATCATGTCTTAGATATTAGGCAGTGCTGGGTTGCGCAATTCTTCGCCTGGCATGTGTGAACAGGGCGGCGCTCACCTTCCGTCTGTACGTCAGGTCTGGACAGCTGGTCTACGTTCTGACATCTCATTTATGTAGTCGCACCATAAATTGTAATCACATGACCACACCATCATTGAATGTGATGACAGGACAACATGGACACCATTGAATTGGTCGTGGGGTTTGAAGATGGGGCTGAATGACGGCAGGGAACGCGGAGAAGAATCAATTAAGAACTTGTCTATAGAACAGCAAAGAAAGGATAAAGTCAAAGAAAGAAACCCCCTTAAAGCAAAAAACTACTGATGTCAGTGTGGAAATATTCCTGAAGACCGAGGGCTGTGGAGAGGCTGAGCATGCAGGTGTTTACGGCTGTGATATATGATAGCCGTCCATTCTAAGACGTTTCATCTCCTTTAAGTTTAACAATACGAGACAAGAGATCCGTCATGTTAATAGAAGCCACGTTAAACCCACCGGGCGCTCGGCCCTCACACCTCCACTGGCAGCAGCCAACATTCCTCCAACTGCACGTGCAGCGATTCATGTGGATCCAGTCAGTCCTGTAAAGCGTTACCTGCCGCCAGGCGTCATAAGTGACTGATCATAAAAATGTGCAATCCACCCCCCATCTGTACCGGGACGGAACCGCAATCAGCGCCAACAGGAGCGCAGCCCGAGAGATTGGGAATTCTTCACTAAAACATCTGGAGAATAATTAAATGTATACTAATAGAAGAGAACATACGGAAAGGAAAAATAACTAAAAGTCTGCAAAAATTGTAGAGCAAATTAACAACAAAAAATGACAAACATGACGAGCACCACCTGAAATACTCACTTCTGTCATTAAAAATATTTCCACCTGGTCCAGAAAGGCGACCTGACATCCCAAGAACACGGCTAACAACGGAGCAAAAAGGTACCCATCATATGTCATACAGTGTAACAAAAACACCACATGTAGGGTTATGGCAGATATTCTTCTATATGGGAGCAGTATTATAGCAGTTATGTTCTTGTACATAGGAGGCAGTATTATAGTAGTTATATTCTTGTACATAGGAGCAGTATTATAGTAATTATATTCTTGTACATAGGAGCAGTATTATAGTAGTTATGTTCTTGTATATAGGAGCAGTACTGTATTATAGTAGTTATGTTCTTGTACATAGGAGGCAGTATTATAGTAGTTATATTCTTGTACATAGGAGCAGTATTATAGTGGTCATATTCTTGTACATAGGAGCAGTATTATAGTAGTTATATTCTTGTACATAGGAGCAGTATTATAGTAGTTATATTCTTGTACATAGGAGCAGTATTATAGCAGTTATATTCTTGTACATAGTGTGGGGAGTCGCTCTGGTAGACAGCGGTGCGGGTGCAGTTTAGAGGCAAAACAAGGAGTCCAGATTGTGCAACAAACAGTGTTTTATTCACACTTGCACACAAAATGAAAAACAGTCTCTTGGTGACAGTTCACACACAACGGAAATAACGTAGCCAAACAAAAACAGTCCAACACAGGTTCAGTCACCTGGGAGGTGTAGGTGCAGGTTCGCACCACGCTGTCGGCCCAGCCGCAGGAGAATCCAGCTTCAGGTAGCCAGGAACAAAATACCTCCTTGCTGAGCTCTTTCCTCCTGGACAGAGAACTCCCAGCCCTGTTAGCAGCTCCAGGATAATCACACTCCTCAGACACAGCTGCTGGCTGCGTTTTATATCCAGCCCAAAAACATGGACTGGACCGTGGGAGCAGCCACCCACCCTACTCTTTAGCTGCTCCCAGTAAGAGCCGGTTCGGATCGGCTTTGCAGCCATGCTATTTAACAAAGTCAAACAGCACTAGCTGCTGCAGACAAAACACCCTGATCTTCACCTCAACCTGAGGCCCAGCAACCTCGGTGACACGTAGCACCTGACCATCACATATGACACCTTGCACCTCTACCACAATAGGAGGAAGTATTATAGTAGTTATATTCTTGTACATAGGAGCAGTATTATAGTAGTTATATTCCTTGTACATAGGAGCAGTATTATAGTAGTTATATTCTTGATACATAGGGGACAGCATTATAGTAGTTATATTCTTTGTACATAGGGGGCAGTATTATAGTAGTTATATTCATGTACATAGGAGCAGTATTATAGTAGTATATCCCTGTACATAGGCAGCATTACAGTAGCTATATTGCTTGTACATAGGGGCAGTATTATAAGTAGTTATATTCTTGTACATAGGAGCAGTATTATAGTAGTTATATTCTTGTACATAGGAGCAGTATTATAGTAGTTATATTCTTGTACATAGGAGCAGTATTATAGTAGTTATATTCTTGTACATAGGAGCAGTATTATAGTAGTTATATTCCTGTACATAGGAGCAGTATTATAGTAGTTATATTCTTGTACATAGGAGGCAGTATTATAGTAGTTATATTCTTGTACATAGGAGCAGTATTATAGGAAAAATACGTACCTGGGATTTTACTTTCCTTGAGTCCGGAGGCAGCACAGAATGGGTTAAGTTCGTCATCCCTTGCTTCTAGGACCGCCCACCTAGTAAAAAATAAACCAATCAAAAGTTAATTAATTGATTAGACCACCCTATAAGAGGGTCCCACTCCCTTGGACATATATGGTAATAAAAATAGACTCAGACAGATTCATGCAAAAAAAAATAAAAAATTATTAGGGAGGGTATTGTTGTGCTGCCTCTGGACTCAAGGAAAGTAAAATCCCAGGTACGTATTTTTCCTTTCCCCTATCGTTCTCCGGCAGCACAGAATAAGATTTTTATATATCTCAGAGGGAGGGATTTTCACTTAAGGCTGCAGACAGAACCCCAGTACCGAAGGCTGAGCTCCTGGCATTGACATCCAGGCGATAATGCTTCCCAAACGTCAGAGATGAGTACCAGGAAGCCGCGTTACAGATGTCTTCAATAGGAACGTGAGCTGCTTCGGCCCAGGATGTTGCTGCTGGTCTCGTAGAATGAGCTTTCAGCGGATAAGGTGGAGGCAAGTCTTCTAAGGAGTATGCTTCCAGAATGGTCGACTTTATCCATCTGGCTAGAGAATCTCTGGATGGTACATGGCCCTTCCTGGGCCCCGCAAACAGAATAAACAGGTTCTCCGCTTTCCTGAAGTCTTTGGTTCTTTCTAGATACAACTGTAGTGCTCTTCTAACGTCCAGCGTATGCAACCGGACCTGATCTTCATCAACCGGATCAGGAAAAAATACTGGAAGAAATGCTTCCCTGTTCTTGTTAGCTGCAGATGGGACTTTAGGCAGGAAGGCAGGTACAGTTCGTAATAGTACCCCATCCGGAAGGAAGCGAATATACGGAAATCTTGAAGACAGGGCTTGCAATTCTCCCAACCTTTTTGCAGAGGTTATTGCTGTCAGAAAGAACGCTTTGTACGATAGCCACTTGAGATCCACCTCTTGTAAGGGCTCAAACGGTGCGGAAGTTAGCCTTCTTAGAACTAAAGAAAGGTCCCAGACCGGCATAGGTTCTCTATGAACTGGCCTCAGTTTTCTTACGGCCTTAAAAAATCTAAAAATTAGAGGATGATGGAGAAATGTATTTCCTGTCATAGAGTTGATGGCCGTCATATGGGCCCACGGGGTATTTGGTTTAAGGCCCTTCTAGAATCCTTCTTGCAGGAACTGTAAAATTGAAGCCACTTTTAGCTGTTCGTGACCAGACTCGGACATCCAAGAGACAAATTTATTCCAGATTTTGGTATACTTCAAATTGGTGGCGTCTTTACGGGAAGCCAGTAGCGTGTCAATCACAGAATCTGAGAGTCCCTCTCTTCTCAATTTAGATCTCTCAACCTCCAAGCTGTCAGATGTAGACGTTCCAGGCTCTGGTGATAAAGGCTGTTCTGTAAAAGAAGATCCGGATGAAGAGGGAGTTTCCAGAATTCCCCCCTGGACAGCTGGAGGAGGAGGGGGAACCATGACCTCCGCGGCCAGGATGGAGCTATTATTATTAATCAGTTGCGGCTTTTCTTCTACAATCTTCCGCAACACCCGCGGTATTAGCGGAACAGGCGGGAATATGTAGGCAGAGAGGTTCTTCCAATTGATCGAAAAGGCATCCACCACTGTAGGTCTGTCTATGGTCCTGAGGGAGCAGAACTTGTTAAACTTCTTGTTCACCGCAGATGCCATGAGGTCCCAGGTCGGACACCCCCATTTGGTCGTGATGTCGTGGAACACAGAAGGATTCAGCTCCCATTCCGCTTGACTTATTATCCTCCTGCTCAGAAGATCCGCTTGAGTATTCGAGCAGCCCCTGATATGCACTGCTCTTAGCTCCTGAAGATGTAATTCTGCCCATCCGAAGATCTTCTTGCAGAGGTCCAGAAGGAGAGTATTCCTCGTTCCTCCCTGCTTGTTCGTGACTAAATTGTCCGATCTGACCAGGACTGACTTCCCTTCTTTATAGGTCTTGAACCGGAGAAGGGCTAGGAAGACTGCCTTCAGTTCTTTGTAATTGGACGACTGCATCCTCTCCCTGGAAGACCAGAGGCCTTGTACCCAGTGGTTCAGGAGGTGAGCACCCCATCCTTGTCCGGAAGCGCCTGTAGTAATGATGATAGGGGAGATGAATTGAAACTTCTTCCCTTTGACCAGATTGTTGGTCCGGCACCACCACACGAGACTCTGTATTGTCGAGATTTTCAGCCTTATTCTCGCTCCAAGTTGGTGGTTGCTGCGACGCCATGCGGGGAGACAGTCGTGCTGAAGATCCCTGGCATAAATGCTTGCCCAGAGGACCGCATCTGAGACAGCAGTCAGATGACCCAGTGTCCTCATGATCCTGCGGATAGAAGGCGCACACAGGGACATCAGGGTTTTCGCTTCCTTCTTTAGGGCTGTGACCTTCGCGGCAGGCAGGAACAATTTCATGGAAACCGTATCTATTTGGAATCCTTGAAAACTCTTGGATGTCGCTGGAAACAGGTCCGACTTTTTCCAATTTATTAGGAATCCGACAGATTGAAGAATTTTTATTGTCTCTTCTAAGTGGTGCTGAAGAAGGCTTCTTGATTCTGCCGCAAGTAGCCAGTCGTCTAAATAAGGGAAGACTTTGTAAAGACTCTCGGAGCGGAACACAGGCCAAACGGAAGAGCCTTGAATTGGAAATGAAGAATTTCCTCCCCTTTCCTGACGGCAACCCTCAAGAATTTTCTTGATCCCGGATGAATGGGGATGTGCAGATATGCATCTCTCAGATCCAGAGAAGACATAAATTGGCCCCTCCTGAGAACCGCAGTGATGGATCTGATCGTCTCCATTTTGAAACTGATCTTTTTCATGCAGTGGTTCACGAATCGAATATCTATTACCAACCGGTCTTTGCCGTTGGCTTTTGGTACGCAGAATACTCTGGAGTAAACTCCTGTAAATCTTTGGTGAGCTGGAACAGGCTCCAGAGCCCCTTTTTCTAGAAATTCCTGAAGCAGCTGTAGAATAAGCGGGTCTTCTCCTTTGTTGAGCAGAAACCTGTCCCTTGGAAGATGGGTGAATTCCAAGGCATACCCTTTTTCGATTATATTCAGAACCCAGGAATCCGTGGTGATCTTTTGCCAGTTGGAAAGAAAAAACTGAGGCCGTCCTCCCACTCTCTGACTTCTGGCGTCAGAACTCGGACTTCGTAGGTTTGTTATCTTCATTCTTTCTCCTCGACTTCTCTGAAGCCGACCAGGTTTTTCGGTCTGACCTTCCTCGATTGGATCATCCTCTGAAGGTGGATCTTTTGTAGTCCTGACCTCTGTAGGAATGAAAAAATCTATTCCTTTCTCTCCTCTTGGGCTGCGGAAAACTTAAAGCTTTGTCTTCCATGTTGGCCTCCAACAACTTGTCCAGGTGAGATCCGAATAACTTCCCGGGCTCGAAAGGGAGGGAACAGAGGTTGTTTTTCGATGATAAATCGCCAGCCCAGAGCTTGAGCCACAATGCCCTTCTTATTAAGTTTGAGAGGGTCATATTTTTGGCGATGAGTCTAATAACATCCACTGGGAAGTTGCAAATAAATTTTGCTGCCAGTTTCAGGGTCGGAATTTGTCGGAGTAAATCTTCCCTGGATACACCGTCTTCCACATCTCTGCCCAACTGGCTCAGCCAAACTCTGAGAGCTCGGGCCACCGGAACCGCAGCTAAAGCTGCTTTGTTTAAAGAAGCCAGGTAAGCATGTGATCTCTTCAGGAGGCCATCCGCTTTCTTGTCCATTGGTTCTTTCAACAAAGCGGAGTCATCAGCGGGGAAGAAAGATTTTTTAGCCAGCCTAGTGACAGCTGCATCCACTTTGGCTGGAGCCTCCCAACTTGTTGATTCTGTATCCGTTTTATAGATATTCTTTAATCTAGTACCCAGGTTGATTCTAGATACAGGTTGTTGCCACTCTTTATGCATGATTGAATCTAGAACAGGATGGCTGGGAAAAAACTGTGCTTTTTTCTTAGGAAAATAAAAAAGATCTTCCTCTTCACGAGACCCCGCCTTGTCTTTACTGGCCTCCATGATGCCCTTGACTTCTTTTATTAAGAGATTTGCATCTCTCTTGTTAAACAAAAATTTTTCACATATAGTGGAACGGTAGTCTGCCGGTAGTTGAGACAGGCATGACACACAAAGAGATGACTGTAACTTTTGCTTCTTCTGCGGTGGAGAGGCTTGCGTATCACGGTGACATCTGAAGCAAAGGTCATGTTCAAAATCATCAGGAAGAGGCTGCTCGCATCCCTGGCATAATCTATGCTTGGATTTTCTGGACCTCTTTTCCCTTCTGCTAGATGAGGTAGACATCTATAAGAATAGGGAGAACATATATAAGTGGCCAGCAGTAGAGTATCTCACTAAGGGATCCCCATAACCACATCTGGTACCTTCACAATGCTGGAGCTCGGCTGCCTGGTACAAGGGCACCGAGCTCCTCATAATCAAATCCTTAAATACTTAACTTAAGCACTCTTGGCGTGAACGAGGGAGCGGGGGCGCAGGCGTGACGTCAGAACGCCGCGCGTGCGTTCCAAGATGCGTTCCACGAGACCGGATGTGCCACGTCGTACTTCCTGTCAGGGATCGCGCACCGCCGCACTGCCATCCCTGTAGCTGGAGCAGACAGCTGGCTTCAGCAACCGCGCCGGAGTGGATCATAGTGGAGCCAAGGAACAATCATGGCTATTCCCACTCTAAGGCCCGCAATAAACCTTGCCACAAGGTGTAAAGGCCATCCTGACAAATCCAAAGGTGGGATTAACGTGTAAGAGAGGACAAATAAAAAACACATATGTCCAAGGGAGCAGTATTATAGTAGTTATATTCCTGTACATAGGAGGCAGTGTTATAGTAGTTATATTCTTGTATATAGGAGGCAGTATTAAAGTAGTTATATTCTTGTACATAGGAGGCAGTATTATAGTAGTTATATTCTTGTACATAGGAGGCAATTTTTATTAGTAAAAACAAGCAAAAATACAATAATACATTTCAGAATCAGAATGAACAAACAATTATTAAACTGAAATCATACATATCATCAAAATAATAAATTTATAATAACTTTAACTTAAGAGTCCATTGCAAATAAATGGGAAAAAAGATGAATAAATAAACATAATTTAAGGTACATGAACCAAAATTATTCCAAATATACATTCCTCCATAATTTTTCATTCTCGCCCTTTCTCCTAACCTCTATAGATCTGATCCACCTTAGCTCCGACAGGATGAGGTTTACGGCTTTCTCATGATTGAAGGGCTCACTGTGGATGGACACTCTCGTTCTTGTATGCCAGTGATAGTATTTGATGGTGGTGATAATCAGATGCATGGTCCCCGGTCAATGTCAGCTACCTGTGATGTCACACCATACACAATGTCAGGGTAGGTTAGAGACTGCAGCCTTGGGATTTTTAGCTTGCTGGTTATCTCCTGCCATATCTGTCGCCCTCCCCAGCACTCGGTTATAAAATGCTGCATAGTCTCCTCCTGCTGACAGCCCAAGGGGCACATGCGATCTGAGACACTTAGGAACTTTAAATTGCCTCTGACAAAAAGCTTCCCATGGACTGACAGCCAGGCGATGTCAAAAACTTTGCAGGAAGCCTTGGTCCGTTGAGGAACCTGAGACTTTTCTGCAAGGTGGCTGTTGTGCAGTCTCTCAGTGCTGGCTGCAAGTTATAGAAGGTCCTACAGATCCTGATATATAGATCCTTCCTGGTCTTAGTCTCCAGATACACCTTCTCTATTCCCCATTTCTTCACACACTTTAGACCATACTCCAGGTACTGGGGAGGATGCCACGCGTCAACCGACCCCTCTTGAGACTGCCGCCTCGCACCCAAGACTCTGCAAAAGGCAATATCCAGTCCCTGACACTGTTCACCCACAGGGAGCTGCTGTTTGAGTCCAGGCAACCAAAATTAACTTTCAGAAACATGGAGTCAAAGAACACCCTTGGATTTAACATATCCAGCCCACCCTCTCTCCTCTGTAGGTAGGTGATCCCTCTTTTATTGGGTTCAACCTGTTCCCCCACAAAAGTTGGAAGAACAGGCTAAAGAGCCTAGCCGAGAAAGGTTCTGGCAAAGGAAAGACAACAGAGACGTACAAGAAGACGGGGACCAGGTAAGTCTTCAACATAGTAACCCTTTCTCTATAGGTCAGCCTCCAGTTCTTCCATCGCTGAACCTTTGCATTTCCGGATTCCAACTTTTCTTCCCAATTTAGTTTGGCATTATCTTCCCTCCCAAATTTGACCCCAAGGATTTTAATATGGGTGGAGGCCTTTGCAAATTGTGGCAGATCAAAATCTGGATCAGTACTTGAAGTCCAGAGAGCTTGACTCTTCTCAAGGTTGACCAGAGACCCTGAGGCCTCCGAGTAACTTCTGATGGCTGCAGACAACATCTCCACCTCTCGAGGCTCAGATATCACCACAGTCACATCATCCGCATAGGCAACTACTTTCAAAGGCAAGCAGTGGGGACCGGCACCCCTGAAAATCACACTCCTGCAGTGACCTCAGGAACGGGTCCAAGGCAAACACATACAGCAGTGGACTCAAAGGGCAACCCTGTCTCACCCCTGCCTCTACTTCAAAAGTGTCCCCTTGCCAACCATTGATTAGAGGAAAGCTCTTCGCCTCACAATATAAAGTTTTCAGCCAATCTACAAATTGTCCCGAATACCGTACTTTGACAAAGTGGCCCATAGATACTCGTGATCCACTCTGTCAAAGGCTTTAGCCTGGTCCAGACCTACAACATATCTCCCACACCTCAGAGCTTTACATCTCTCAAACATCTCCCTTATCGAGATGACTGCTCCAGAGATGTTCCGCCCTTTACTGTGCCGAACTGACAGCCTGCCAACAGTGCCCGGGACAAACAGACTAACCTAGAGAACAGGATTTTTGCCAGAATCTTCCTGTCGACATTCAAGAGGGCAATCGGCCTCCAGTTCTTGATGTCACTAGGCTCCTTACCTTTAGACAGCAGAATTAACGAGGACACCCTCATGGACGGAGGCATCAGGTGACTTTCTAGACAATTTTTGTACACGTCCACGAGGATTGGGGCTAAGTGGTCTCTGAACTTCTTATAGAATTCTGCTGTTATACCATCTGGACCTGGTGCCTTCTTCAGATGTAACTGGTCAATGGCCACTTTAACCTCCTCCACCGTTAATTCTGCTGTCAAAGGAGAAAAGTCCACATCGTTAGTATCAGGGCCTGGAGTTGCCTCCAAGAATTGAGTCATCTTCTCTTTATCCAAAACCTTCTTCTGAAATAAGTCAGCATAGTAAGATCTCACCACCCCCAGGATACCCTCCCGAGATTCCTGCAAAACACCCTGGGAGTCAGTGAGACCTGCCACCGATTTATTAGCCACACGCTCCCGACAGTTCTCAAAGGGATCAGGAGCCCCTAAGGTCCCATAATCCCGTTCCAGAACCAGGGAGGTGTACCTGCTGTACTGATACTGCCTTATCTCAGATTTCAGTCGGTCGATCTTTTGTTTTTCATCCCCACCCGCCGAATACAGTGACTCCAATTCTTTCCGCAGCCTGAGATACTGGCTATACTTACTCTTCCCTCTTTTAACTGACAGTCTCTGTAAGAGGGATCTGATCTCCACCTTGACATCCTCCCACCAGTCGGCCACGTTGTTATAAAAGTCCACTCTCTGTAGCTGAACCTGGAAAAGGGAGTGGACACAATCCTGGACATAGAGATCATCCAGGAGGCTGGAATTAAGCCTCCATAGCCCCCTACCAATATCAGAGCGTCTAGTGGCTCCCAAGCAAAAAAACAAAGCCAGGTGGTCAGAATAGGGGACGACCTTCTCACTTATCCCGCTAACATTCTCTGTGGGGTTCACAAACGCCATGTCGATTCTACTGCTCCTGTCAGCACAAGAATATGTGAAGTTTGGCTTCCTGCCGCCCCATGTGAAGACATCACTTAGGCCAGCCTGCGATATTATGTTACTTAAGACTCTGGAGTCTCTGACCACCGCTCTGCCCGAGGACCGGTCACCTGATGACAAAGTAACATTAAAGTCCCCCGCCATCACCACAGGTATAGAGGTGAAAAGATACTGCTTTATATCATTAAACAGCTGGGTTCTCTCAGCCACTGTCTGTGGGCCGTAGATGTTAATAAAGCGGAGCCGTCTACCATGGATGGTCACTTCCAGCACCAGGCACCTTCCCATAGCTACCTCCGTTAACCTGTGCACAGTCACGTCATTGGTGTTAAACAATATGGCCACCCCGGCATAAGGCTCCACAGCCAGCGACCAGTAAGAAGGACCAGACCGCCATTCACTCTCAGCCTCACGTAGATGCCCCAAGGTGTTCAAACGCGTCTCCTGCAGAAAGATGACATCTGCATCCAGGTATCTGAGGTGATCGTATACCGCGTGTCTGGTCCTTCTTACTTTGATGCTGTTCACATTGCTCGAAGCAACTTTTAGAGAAAACCCAGCCATCACAAGACAACAGAGAAAGAGCAGATAAGTGACTCCCATCATCATAGGTCAGGATCAGAGGCTTCCTGCCGACCACCAGTCTCCATATCTGACTCTACAGGGGCTTCTACAGGAGGGGGCTTCTTCTTTGTTGGGGGTCCCCTGTGTCTGCCTCACACTCCTTATCTATTCTCTGTTGCTCTTGCTCATAATCCCCATCAGACTCGGATAACGCCTCATATCTGTTTGATAGGACCATGACTCCTGCACCGGTACTGACTTTTTTCCTGGTGTTTTGGCCCAGGTTATGTTCCTCCTCAGACTTACGGGAAGACTTATCTTTCTTCCTCCTTTTGTTCCTCTTGGCCTCTTCACATACAGAAGGTGATACAGAGGCGGCTGCCTGAGGCTGGTCCTGAGTGACCACCTCCATGGTGCCCTGAGTGTTCTCTGAAGGCTGAGGTTCGGGTGTTGTCTCACCTGACCCCTGTTGTACCTCGTGCCTCGTCAGTATGGTCCCTGACATCAAAGCCTCCTCCTCTATAGCGTCTGCGGCCTCCACTAACTCCTCATCTGGAAGCTCCCTGCATACGTTATGCCAGGCATCTGGGCAATCCTTATGTGAGTGGCCTATCTGTCCGCAGAGATTGCACCTAACGTTCTTACACGTGGCACTCAGATGGCCGAGCTCACCGCACAGGTTGCACTTGACCACTGTGCACACATTTGCCACATGACCGACCTTGCCACACTTGAAGCACTTTCTAGGTTGCCCAGGATAGAAACAGACGCCCTTCTCTCTACCAATAAAGAAGGAGTTAGGAGATGTAAGGTGATGTTATTGTGCTGGCGCAGCTTCACCAGCACCTTCCACCCCCCGTCCAGACACCATCATCGTCCCTGTTCTTGGTGAGGTCGGACACGAGGTCGCAGTGCCTCCGGAGCCACACCACAATGTCCTGGGGAGGAACAGATTCATTCCAGAAAATAACATTCACAATAACAGTGTCTGGCTTGGAAATGGGAATGAAAATGAATTTATTCCAGCCCTCGGTGTCTCTAACCCTGGCAAAGTTTGCCCAGAACCTATCCAGACTAGACATAAGCTTAAAGCTGACATCATAGCCCTGCCTGTCTGGTAGATTTATCACGGCCAGGATGTCCTCTGGAGCAAACCCCATCTGGTGGCACAGGAGTTCCCTCACCACAAACCTCCTATCGGGGAGGTCTTCTTTGGTGCCTCGGTGTTTAAACCTCACCACGTTCCTCCTCTTAAACGCCTGGCCTGTATAGCCTGCACTGGAGGTGAAGGATGGAGCGCCGCTGCTCCAGGCGTTTCTGGGGGTTCCTGACGGGGCTCACTACCCTGAGTATTGGGGCGAGTGTCTCCACTAGAGGGGCCTGACGGGGGTCACTACCCTGAGTATTGGGGCGAGTGTCTGCACTAGAGGGGCCTGATGGGGATCACTTCCTGAGTATTGGGGTGCACGCCTGCACTAGAGGGGACAGTCTCATCCGATGTGGGTTGTGTTAAGGGGGAAATTACAGACATCATTCTGTACACCTTCCTGACCGCCATCCACCTCTATATCCCACACAGACTGTACAGTATCCCCAGCCCCCGACCCCTCAGGTACATTATCAATGTCCCCGGCCTGTACCCCAGTAACAGAGCTCTCCTGCATCGCCGCATCACCCTGAACCATGGATACATGTCCACTGTCCTGCTGTTGGCCTGGCTCTGCTGGGACTTGTGGTGCCACAGCTTCATGATGTTGCTCAGGGACAGCTGAAGGTGCTTGCGGCTGCACTTGCCCACCTCCCTTCTGGAAAGAGAAACTTGCAGGTTTCAGTATAGGTTGTGTCACACGCCGGGGCTCCTCTGGGGACACGGACCCTGATTGTGCTCTAGAGGAGCGGGATCCAGAGTCACTGTTCTGTCTCTGCTGTGAGAAGCGTTCCTGGTTCCTGTAGGACTCGGCCAGGGGCCCCATCCTCTCCAGGACACAGTCCATCTCCTTCACCACCTGTGCCAGCTCTATGCTCAGTGAGTGCAGCTTGGTATCATACAAGGTGTTACTATCGGGGTGCGCAGTTTTCAGGTTGTATACACAGTGTATCTGCATCTGCAGCAGTTGTTTGTGGTGCTTTAACTCCCCCATTCTCCTTACCAGAGCCGGGATCTCCTCCGCCATCTGCAGCTCAGGTGCTCGTATGGTCTCCTTCACCTGCTGTCCTGGTCGGGGCAGGGGTCCAGGCTGTGTGGATTCACTGGTCTCCTGCAGCTTTGCTATTCCAGCATTACTGCTAGTACTTGCAGTTGCATCTGCTGAGGCCTGTTCACACTTTGCAGTGTTTGTAGACATGGCATTCCTGGTTACCTGTAGAGGCATTGCTGCAGATCTGGTGCGGCCTTGGCAGGCCATGCTGGAAACCACAACTTGCTGTTTCAGGTTTTCTTGCAATGTTTGTTTCTCCAGTGATGTCCGTCTCTGTCTGTGTGCAGGAGAGGGGAGCTGCTCACCTGCTGCACGGCCTGTGCTCATCACCCCTGCACCTCGCTGGCTGGACTTGGGATCCACTTCCATCTTCACTGCACTCACTTTCTTCTCTTCTTCTTTCTTCAGAACAACATTTCCTTCATTCTGCTGCTGACTGGAAACTTTGGGATTAGTATCCACTTTAGAAATAGTTTGGGAGTTTTCTCCCAGTGTAGGCCTGGAAGCCTGGGCCTTGCTGAGGGAAGTTCCCCGCCCGGGCTGGCCACACCCTGGGCTCTGGACAGACATCCACAGGCTCAGGAGAGCTACTCACACACGTCCTCACAGCTAGGAGGCAGTATTATAGTAGTTATATTCTTGTACATAGGAGCAGTATTATAGTAGTTATATTCTTGTACATAGGAGGCAGTATTATAGTAGTTATATTCTTGTACATAGGAGCAGTATTATAGTAGTTATATTCTTGTACATAGGAGCAGTATTATAGTAGTTATATTCTTGTACATAGGAGCAGTATTATAGTAGTTATATTCTTGTACATAGGAGCAGTATTATAGTAGTTATATTCTTGTACATAGGAGCAGTATTATAGTAGTTATATTCTTGTACATAGGAGCAGTATTATAGTAGTTATATTCTTGTACATAGAGGCAGTATTATAGTAGTTATATTCTTGTACATAGGAGGCAGTATTATAGTAGTTATATTCTTGTACATAGGAGCAGTATTATAGTAGTTATATTCTTGTACATAGGAGCAGTATTATAGTAGTTATATTCTTGTACATAGGAGCAGTATTATAGTAGTTATATTCTTGTACATAGGAGCAGTATTATAGTAGTTATATTCTTGTACATAGGAGCAGTATTATAGTAGTTATATTCTTGTACATAGGAGCAGTATTATAGTAGTTATATTCTTGTACATAGGAGCAGTATTATAGTAGTTATATTCTTGTACATAGGAGCAGTATTATAGTAGTTATATTCTTGTACATAGGAGCAGTATTATAGTAGTTATATTCTTGTACATAGGAGCAGTATTATAGTAGTTATATTCTTGTACATAGGAGGCAGTATTATAGTAGTTATATTCTTGTACATAGGAGCAGTATTATAGTAGTTATATTCTTGTACATAGGAGCAGTATTATAGTAGTTATATTCTTGTACATAGGAGCAGTATTATAGTAGTTATATTCTTGTACATAGGAGCAGTATTATAGTAGTTATATTCCTGTACATAGGAGCAGTATTATAGTAGTTATATTCTTGTACATAGGAGCAGTATTATAGTAGTTATATTCTTGTACAGAGAAGCAGTATTATAGTAGTTATATTCTTGTACATAGGAGCAGTATTATAGTAGTTATATTCTTGTATATAGGAGCAGTATTATAGTAGTTATATTCTTGTACATAGGAGCAGTATTATAGTAGTTATCTTCTTGTACATAGGGGCAGTATTATAGTAGTTATATTCCTGTACATAGGAGCAGTATTATAGTAGTTATATTCCTGTACATAGGAGCAGTATTATAGTAGTTATATTCTTGTACATAGGAGCAGTATTATAGTAGGTAAATAATTTTGTTTTACTTGATCATTATTAAAAATATTGAGCCATTCTGTCACAAAAGGTTAACTGATTTTCTATCTGCGTACATCCTACTTTTCACTTTTACTTCATCTAATAACCCTTATCTCTAAATTAAACACTTATTTGAGCAACAATTTTATCAGTGATCAGTAATTAGAATTCATCTAATAATGACTGTTTATAAGATCAAAGATCAGAAATAATGAGCCGCCAGCTGAGCTGCCTGACGGAAAAGAATGAAAATTCAGAGTCTGCAACTAGCGAAACTCAAGGCAGCACAAAGATGGGGGTTAAAAATGTAAATATAATTTTTAGCTCAAAATGACGGTGATATAAAAAAAAACTCCAAAATGTGTACATAGCCTTTATTTCTGTTCCTCATTGAGTGAAAGCTATGTATACAGAGTTACACATGGAATGCTATCTGTCACTGAAAACACCCCGTGTGCAAAAGAGATAATAAAAAAAAGGTTAAATTATAATCTGCTCAGCTCCTCCTGCTCTATAACACGCTGCCTGCAGATTACACGGTGACAGGTTCTCTTTATATATAATCTGCTCAGCTCCTCCTGCTCTATAACACGCTGCCTGCAGATTACATGGTGACAGGTTCTCTATATATAATCTGCTCAGCTCCTCCTGCTCTATAACACGCTGCCTGCAGATTACATGGTGACAGGTTCTCTCTATATATAATCTGCTCAGCTCCTCCTGCTCTATAACACACTGCCTGCAGATTACATGGTGACAGGTTCTCTGTATATATAATCTGCTCAGCTCCTCCTGCTCTATAACACACTGCCTGCAGATTACATGGTGACAGGTTCTCTGTATATATAATCTGCTCAGCTCCTCCTGCTCTATAACACACTGCCTGCAGATTACATGGTGACAGGTTCTCTTTATATATAATCTGCTCAGCTCCTCCTGCTCTATAACACGCTGCCTGCAGATTACATGGTGACAGGTTCTCTGTATATATAATCTGCTCAGCTCCTCCTGCTCTATAACACACTGCCTGCAGATTACATGGTGACAGGTTCTCTGTATATATAATCTGCTCAGCTCCTCCTGCTCTATAACACGCTGCCTGCAGATTACATGGTGACAGGTTCTCTTATATATAATCTGCTCAGCTCCTCCTGCTCTATAACACACTGCCTGCAGATTACATGGTGACAGGTTCTCTTTATATATAATCTGCTCAGCTCCTCCTGCTCTATAACACGCTGCCTGCAGATTACATGGTGACAGGTTCTCTTTATATATAATCTGCTCAGCTCCTCCTGCTCTATAACACGCTGCCTGCAGATTACATGGTGACAGGTTCTCTGTATATATAATCTGCTCAGCTCCTCCTGCTCTATAACACACTGCCTGCAGATTACATGGTGACAGGTTCTCTTTATATATAATCTGCTCAGCTCCTCCTGCTCTATAACACACTGCCTGCAGATTACATGGTGACAGGTTCTCTGTATATATAATCTGCTCAGCTCCTCCTGCTCTATAACACGCTGCCTGCAGATTACATGGTGACAGGTTCTCTGTATATATAATCTGCTCAGCTCCTCCTGCTCTATAACACACTGCCTGCAGATTACATGGTGACAGGTTCTCTGTATATATAATCTGCTCAGCTCCTCCTGCTCTATAACACGCTGCCTGCAGATTACATGGTGACAGGTTCTCTGTATATATAATCTGCTCAGCTCCTCCTGCTCTATAACACGCTGCCTGCAGATTACACGGTGACAGGTTCTCTTTATATATAATCTGCTCAGCTCCTCCTGCTCTATAACACACTGCCTGCAGATTACATGGTGACAGGTTCTCTGTATATATAATCTGCTCAGCTCCTCCTGCTCTATAACACGCTGCCTGCAGATTACACGGTGACAGGTTCTCTGTATATAATCTGCTCAGCTCCTCCTGCTCTATAACACACTGCCTGCAGATTACATGGTGACAGGTTCTCTTTATATATAATCTGCTCAGCTCCTCCTGCTCTATAACACACTGCCTGCAGATTACATGGTGACAGGTTCTCTTTATATATAATCTGCTCAGCTCCTCCTGCTCTATAACACACTGCCTGCAGATTACATGGTGACAGGTTCTCTGTATATATAATCTGCTCAGCTCCTCCTGCTCTATAACACGCTGCCTGCAGATTACATGGTGACAGGTTCTCTTTATATATAATCTGCTCAGCTCCTCCTGCTCTATAACACGCTGCCTGCAGATTACATGGTGACAGGTTCTCTGTATATATAATCTGCTCAGCTCCTCCTGCTCTATAACACGCTGCCTGCAGATTACATGGTGACAGGTTCTCTTTATATATAATCTGCTCAGCTCCTCCTGCTCTATAACACGCTGCCTGCAGATTACATGGTGACAGGTTCTCTTTATATATAATCTGCTCAGCTCCTCCTGCTCTATAACACACTGCCTGCAGATTACATGGTGACAGGTTCTCTTTATATATAATCTGCTCAGCTCCTCCTGCTCTATAACACGCTGCCTGCAGATTACATGGTGACAGGTTCTCTGTATATATAATCTGCTCAGCTCCTCCTGCTCTATAACACGCTGCCTGCAGATTACATGGTGACAGGTTCTCTATATATAATCTGCTCAGCTCCTCCTGCTCTATAACACACTGCCTGCAGATTACATGGTGACAGGTTCTCTTTATATATAATCTGCTCAGCTCCTCCTGCTCTATAACACGCTGCCTGCAGATTACATGGTGACAGGTTCTCTGTATATATAATCTGCTCAGCTCCTCCTGCTCTATAACACGCTGCCTGCAGATTACATGGTGACAGGTTCTCTTATATATAATCTGCTCAGCTCCTCCTGCTCTATAACACGCTGCCTGCAGATTACATGGTGACAGGTTCTCTTTATATATAATCTGCTCAGCTCCTCCTGCTCTATAACACGCTGCCTGCAGATTACACGGTGACAGGTTCTCTATATATAATCTGCTCAGCTCCTCCTGCTCTATAACACACTGCCTGCAGATTACATGGTGACAGGTTCTCTGTATATATAATCTGCTCAGCTCCTCCTGCTCTATAACACGCTGCCTGCAGATTACATGGTGACAGGTTCTCTTATATATAATCTGCTCAGCTCCTCCTGCTCTATAACACACTGCCTGCAGATTACATGGTGACAGGTTCTCTGTATATATAATCTGCTCAGCTCCTCCTGCTCTATAACACGCTGCCTGCAGATTACATGGTGACAGGTTCTCTGTATATATAATCTGCTCAGCTCCTCCTGCTCTATAACACACTGCCTGCAGATTACATGGTGACAGGTTCTCTTTATATATAATCTGCTCAGCTCCTCCTGCTCTATAACACACTGCCTGCAGATTACATGGTGACAGGTTCTCTTATATATAATCTGCTCAGCTCCTCCTGCTCTATAACACGCTGCCTGCAGATTACATGGTGACAGGTTCTCTGTATATATAATCTGCTCAGCTCCTCCTGCTCTATAACACGCTGCCTGCAGATTACATGGTGACAGGTTCTCTGTATATATAATCTGCTCAGCTCCTCCTGCTCTATAACACGCTGCCTGCAGATTACATGGTGACAGGTTCTCTTTATATATAATCTGCTCAGCTCCTCCTGCTCTATAACACGCTGCCTGCAGATTACATGGTGACAGGTTCTCTGTATATATAATCTGCTCAGCTCCTCCTGCTCTATAACACGCTGCCTGCAGATTACATGGTGACAGGTTCTCTGTATATATAATCTGCTCAGCTCCTCCTGCTCTATAACACGCTGCCTGCAGATTACATGGTGACAGGTTCTCTGTATATATAATCTGCTCAGCTCCTCCTGCTCTATAACACGCTGCCTGCAGATTACATGGTGACAGGTTCTCTGTATATATAATCTGCTCAGCTCCTCCTGCTCTATAACACGCTGCCTGCAGATTACATGGTGACAGGTTCTCTTTATATATAATCTGCTCAGCTCCTCCTGCTCTATAACACACTGCCTGCAGATTACATGGTGACAGGTTCTCTGTTATATATAATCTGCTCAGCTCCTCCTGCTCTATAACACGCTGCCTGCAGATTACATGGTGACAGGTTCTCTTTATATATAATCTGCTCAGCTCCTCCTGCTCTATAACACACTGCCTGCAGATTACATGGTGACAGGTTCTCTTTATATATAATCTGCTCAGCTCCTCCTGCTCTATAACACGCTGCCTGCAGATTACATGGTGACAGGTTCTCTTTATATATAATCTGCTCAGCTCCTCCTGCTCTATAACACGCTGCCTGCAGATTACATGGTGACAGGTTCTCTTTATATATAATCTGCTCAGCTCCTCCTGCTCTATAACACGCTGCCTGCAGATTACATGGTGACAGGTTCTCTTTATATATAATCTGCTCAGCTCCTCCTGCTCTATAACACGCTGCCTGCAGATTACATGGTGACAGGTTCTCTTTATATATAATCTGCTCAGCTCCTCCTGCTCTATAACACACTGCCTGCAGATTACATGGTGACAGGTTCTCTTTATATATAATCTGCTCAGCTCCTCCTGCTCTATAACACACTGCCTGCAGATTACATGGTGACAGGTTCTCTTTATATATAATCTGCTCAGCTCCTCCTGCTCTATAACACGCTGCCTGCAGATTACACGGTGACAGGTTCTCTGTATATATAATCTGCTCAGCTCCTCCTGCTCTATAACACGCTGCCTGCAGATTACATGGTGACAGGTTCTCTGTATATATAATCTGCTCAGCTCCTCCTGCTCTATAACACGCTGCCTGCAGATTACATGGTGACAGGTTCTCTGTATATATAATCTGCTCAGCTCCTCCTGCTCTATAACACGCTGCCTGCAGATTACATGGTGACAGGTTCTCTGTATATATAATCTGCTCAGCTCCTCCTGCTCTATAACACGCTGCCTGCAGATTACATGGTGACAGGTTCTCTGTATATATAATCTGCTCAGCTCCTCCTGCTCTATAACACACTGCCTGCAGATTACATGGTGACAGGTTCTCTTTATATATAATCTGCTCAGCTCCTCCTGCTCTATAAACACGCTGCCTGCAGATTACATGGTGACAGGTTCTCTTTATATATAATCTGCTCAGCTCCTCCTGCTCTATAACACGCTGCCTGCAGATTACATGGTGACAGGTTCTCTTTATATATAATCTGCTCAGCTCCTCCTGCTCTATAACACGCTGCCTGCAGATTACATGGTGACAGGTTCTCTGTATATATAATCTGCTCAGCTCCTCCTGCTCTATAACACGCTGCCTGCAGATTACATGGTGACAGGTTCTCTTTATATATAATCTGCTCAGCTCCTCCTGCTCTATAACACACTGCCTGCAGATTACATGGTGACAGGTTCTCTGTATATATAATCTGCTCAGCTCCTCCTGCTCTATAACACGCTGCCTGCAGATTACATGGTGACAGGTTCTCTGTATATATAATCTGCTCAGCTCCTCCTGCTCTATAACACACTGCCTGCAGATTACATGGTGACAGGTTCTCTTTATATATAATCTGCTCAGCTCCTCCTGCTCTATAACACGCTGCCTGCAGATTACATGGTGACAGGTTCTCTGTATATATAATCTGCTCAGCTCCTCCTGCTCTATAACACACTGCCTGCAGATTACATGGTGACAGGTTCTCTTATATATAATCTGCTCAGCTCCTCCTGCTCTATAACACACTGCCTGCAGATTACATGGTGACAGGTTCTCTGTATATATAATCTGCTCAGCTCCTCCTGCTCTATAACACGCTGCCTGCAGATTACATGGTGACAGGTTCTCTTTATATATAATCTGCTCAGCTCCTCCTGCTCTATAACACACTGCCTGCAGATTACATGGTGACAGGTTCTCTGTATATATAATCTGCTCAGCTCCTCCTGCTCTATAACACACTGCCTGCAGATTACATGGTGACAGGTTCTCTTTATATATAATCTGCTCAGCTCCTCCTGCTCTATAACACACTGCCTGCAGATTACATGGTGACAGGTTCTCTTTATATATAATCTGCTCAGCTCCTCCTGCTCTATAACACACTGCCTGCAGATTACATGGTGACAGGTTCTCTTTATATATAATCTGCTCAGCTCCTCCTGCTCTATAACACGCTGCCTGCAGATTACATGGTGACAGGTTCTCTGTATATATAATCTGCTCAGCTCCTCCTGCTCTATAACACGCTGCCTGCAGATTACATGGTGACAGGTTCTCTTTATATATAATCTGCTCAGCTCCTCCTGCTCTATAACACGCTGCCTGCAGATTACATGGTGACAGGTTCTCTTTATATATAATCTGCTCAGCTCCTCCTGCTCTATAACACGCTGCCTGCAGATTACATGGTGACAGGTTCTCTTTATATATAATCTGCTCAGCTCCTCCTGCTCTATAACACACTGCCTGCAGATTACATGGTGACAGGTTCTCTGTATATATAATCTGCTCAGCTCCTCCTGCTCTATAACACACTGCCTGCAGATTACATGGTGACAGGTTCTCTTTATATATAATCTGCTCAGCTCCTCCTGCTCTATAACACACTGCCTGCAGATTACATGGTGACAGGTTCTCTTTATATATAATCTGCTCAGCTCCTCCTGCTCTATAACACGCTGCCTGCAGATTACATGGTGACAGGTTCTCGTATATATAATCTGCTCAGCTCCTCCTGCTCTATAACACGCTGCCTGCAGATTACATGGTGACAGGTTCTCTTTATATATAATCTGCTCAGCTCCTCCTGCTCTATAACACGCTGCCTGCAGATTACATGGTGACAGGTTCTCTGTATATATAATCTGCTCAGCTCCTCCTGCTCTATAACACACTGCCTGCAGATTACATGGTGACAGGTTCTCTTTATATATAATCTGCTCAGCTCCTCCTGCTCTATAACACGCTGCCTGCAGATTACATGGTGACAGGTTCTCTTTATATATAATCTGCTCAGCTCCTCCTGCTCTATAACACACTGCCTGCAGATTACATGGTGACAGGTTCTCTGTATATATAATCTGCTCAGCTCCTCCTGCTCTATAACACACTGCCTGCAGATTACATGGTGACAGGTTCTCTGTATATATAATCTGCTCAGCTCCTCCTGCTCTATAACACGCTGCCTGCAGATTACATGGTGACAGGTTCTCTGTATATATAATCTGCTCAGCTCCTCCTGCTCTATAACACACTGCCTGCAGATTACATGGTGACAGGTTCTCTTATATATAATCTGCTCAGCTCCTCCTGCTCTATAACACGCTGCCTGCAGATTACACGGTGACAGGTTCTCGTGTATATATAATCTGCTCAGCTCCTCCTGCTCTATAACACACTGCCTGCAGATTACACGGTGACAGGTTCTGTATATATAATCTGCTCAGCTCCTCCTGCTCTATAACACACTGCCTGCAGATTACACGGTGACAGGTTCTGTATATATAATCTGCTCAGCTCCTCCTGCTCTATAACACACTGCCTGCAGATTATAGAATATAGCGCTCCGCGGACACAGCGTCTGTCCTCTTCTAATACGGAACGGCGATCATGGTCCAAACCTGGAAATTGTCAGAAATGCCGACTCCGCTAACAGAACAGCCATAAGTCACGGATTTCGGCACAAAGCCTTGTAAAGACGGGCCCCAGTTTTACTCCATCTTTACATCTCCTTCTGATCTTCTTAAGCGGAACCCCTGTCTTGGTAAGTGGCGCTCCTTTCCTTCTATGCCAGGACTCATGGGCGTAGCTATAGGGGGTGCAGAGGTAGCAGTCGCTACCGGGCCCAGGAGCCTGAGGGGGCCCAAAGACCCTTGTGCCGCATAAGAAGACACTCAAAGCACTGAGGGAAGGGGGCCCAAGCTGAACTCTTGCACCAGGGCCCATGAGCCGTTAGCTACGCCCCTGCCAGGACCCCTTCAGTAACAGAAAACTAAAACACGCAGCAAATTGCTGTAAAATACTGACCCCAAAGAGGAGTCAACTGGTTCTAATATTCCGAAAGTTTCCAAAAAGTTAAAATTAAAAAGGATTTACATTAATTTGGACGCAAAAGAAATTTTTAGAAATCTGCTCTCCTCCAGCAGCCACCATAGTAAGTGGGGGCGTGTCCTTGGATGAGGATGCTCTTTCTCTTTCAGAAATCTCTGTTTTCTGTATATTATTAGAAAATAAAAACGCAGAATTCAGTGGAAAAAAAATCAGTTTGTTTTCTTTCTGCAAACAACGTAAAGAATGTCGGAGCGGCTGGCGCTAATATTTCCAGCGTATCCGTTCCCCAGAATGTCAGCGCTATAATGGCTTCCAGACGCGCTGCCCTGTATTGTGATTTAATGTTTATCTCTGTAAACCACAAGTTAAACATGTTGGTCGTCCCCCGGAGCCCCACCACGTTCCTCCTCTCCCTGCGCTGGGTGCGGAGATTTCCCTGGGCTGAGGTAATCTAATTTGAAGGCAGCGCGTATTTCATGGAGTCAGAGATAAACGCCGGCTGTACACAGTGACCCCGCTTTCCAGAGACGAGGATTTCGCATGCACATGAAGGGAAAACGTGGCATCAATTACCGGCTTTACATATTTTGGGAGACCACTGGACGCTGTTCATCAATTTATGACTCAGGAACACGCCTTCTGTATGATATAGACAATAATCCGTAGCGTATCATGGTGTTACCAGGCAGGCAAACAAACAGCCTCATGCACACAGCCATATCACAGAACCATGATTGCATAGCCATGTATACCGCCATACCGTACCTACACGTGTTCAATATTTAAAAAAAAATGAAGAAAAATGTTCCATCACTCCATATATAAATCTAAACAACTGGGCTTATGTCTACAGGAGGCAAGGAGAGGCCGATCCACACCGTGGCCAGGTCCCTGTGAGGACACTATGAGTATACCGCACTATACGGCACAAGGCGGTGACCGGGAGCGGAGATTACATTAGAGCAGAATTTACTGCAGGCCAAACTAGGTTCTAGTAGATAACACAAGAGTCACTGCAGAAAAAGACTTCCTTTCCAGATTTTTTGCTTCCAAATAGAATGAACGGCTAACACAGGAAAATGGTATTAGACACCTGAGGTATATATACCACTGATATATCACTACAGGACGTACAGGTATATACAGGTAATAGTATTACACACCTGAGGTATATATACCGCTGATATATCACTACAGGACATACAGGTATATCCAGGTAATATTATTACACACCTGAGGTATATATACCACTGATATATCCCTACAGGATGTACAGTACAGGTATATCCAGGTAATAGTATTACACACCTGAGGTATATATACCACTGATATATCACTACAGGACGTACAGGTATATACAGGTAATAGTATTATACACCTCAGGCATATATACCACTGATATATCACTACAGGACGTACAGGTATATCCAGGTAATAGTATTACACACATGAGGTATATATACCGCTGATATATCACTACAGGACGTACAGGTATATCCAGGTAATAGTATTATACACCTGAGGTATATATACCACTGATATATCACTACAGGACGTACAGTACAGGTATATCCAGGTAATAGTATTACACACCTGAGGTATATATACCACTGATATATCACTACAGGATGTACAGGTATATCCAGGTAATAGTATTACAGACCGGAGGTATATATACCGCTGATATATCACTACAGGATGTACAGGTATATACAGGTAATAGTATTACACACCTGAGGTATATATACCGCTGATATATCAGTACAGGATGTACAGGTATATACAGGTAATAGTATTACACACCTGAGGTATATATACCGCTGATATATCACTACAGGACGTACAGGTATATCCAGGTAATAGTATTATACACCTGAGATATATATACCACTGATATATCACTACAGGATGTACAGGTATATCCAGGTAATAGTATTACACACCTGAGGTATATATACCACTGATATATCACTACAGGACGTACAGGTATATCCAGGTAATATTATTACACACCTGAGGTATATATACCACTGATATATCCCTACAGGATGTACAGGTATATCCAGGTAATTGTATTACACACCTGAGGTATATATACCGCTGATATATCATTACCGGATGTACAGGTATATCCAGGTAATAGTATTATACACCTGAGGTATATATACCACTGATATATCACTACAGGACGTACAGGTATATACAGGTAATAGTATTACACACCTGAGGTATATATATCACTGATATATCACTACAGGACGTACAGGTATATCCAGGTAATAGTATTATATACCTGAGGTATATATACCACTGATATATTACTACAGGATGTACAGGTATATCCAGGTAATAGTATTACACACCTGAGGTATATATACCGCTGATATATCATTACCGGATGTACAGGTATATCCAGGTAATAGTATTATACACCTGAGGTATATATACCACTGATATATCACTACAGGACGTACAGGTATATACAGGTAATAGTATTACACACCTGAGGTATATATATCACTGATATATCACTACAGGACGTACAGGTATATCCAGGTAATAGTATTATACACCTGAGGTATATATACCACTGATATATCACTACAGGACGTACAGGTATATACAGGTAATAGTATTACACACCTGAGGTACATATACCACTGATATATCACTACAGGATGTACAGTACAGGTATATCCAGGTAGTAGTATTACACACCTGAGGTACATATACCACTGATATATCCCTACAGGACGTACAGGTATATACAGGTAATAGTATTACACACCTGAGGTATATATACCACTGATATATTACTACAGGATGTACAGGTATATACAGGTAGTAGTATTACACACCTGAGGTACATATACCACTGATATATTCCTACAGGACGTACAGGTATATACAGGTAATAGTATTACACACGTGAGGAATATATACCACTGATATATCACTACAGGACGTACAGTACAGGTATATCCAGGTAAAAGTATTATACACCTGAGGTACATATACCACTGATATATCCCTACAGGACGTAAAGGGATATCCAGGTAATAGTATTATACACCTCAGGTATATATACCGCTGATATATCACTACAGGACGTACAGGTATATACAGGTAATAGTATTACACACCTGAGGTATATATATCACTGATATATCACTACAGGATGTACAGGTATATCCAGGTAATATTATTACACACCTGAGGTATATATACCGCTGATGTATCACTACAGGATGTACAGGTATATCCAGGTAATAGTATTACACACCTGAGGTATACATACCACTGATATATCACTACAGGATGTACAGGTATATCCAGGTAATAGTATTACACACCTGAGGTATATATATCGCTGATATATCATTACCGGATGTACAGGTATAGCCAGGTAATAGTATTATACACCTGAGGTATATATACCACTGATATATCACTACAGGATGTACAGGTATATCCAGGTAATAGTATTACACACCTGAGGTATATATACCGCTGATATATCAGTACAGGATGTACAGGTATAGCCAGGTAATAGTATTATACACCTGAGGTATATATACCACTGATATATCACTACAGGATGTACAGGTATATACAGGTAATAGTATTATACACCTGAGATATATATACCGCTGATATATCAGTACAGGACGTACAGGTATATCCAGGTAATAGTATTATACACCTGAGGTATATATACCACTGATATATCACTACAGGATGTACAGGTATATACAGGTAATAGTATTACACACCTGAGGTATATATACCGCTGATATATCAGTACAGGATGTACAGGTATATACAGGTAATAGTATTATACACCTGAGGTATATATACCACTGATATATCACTACAGGACGTACAGGTATATCCAGGTAATAGTATTACACACCTGAGGTATATATACCACTGATATATCACTACAGGACGTACAGGTATATACAGGTAATAGTATTATACACCTGAGATATATATACCACTGATATATCAGTACAGGACGTACAGGTATATCCAGGTAATAGTATAAACACCTGAGGTATATATACCGCTGATATATCACTACAGGACGTACAGGTATATCCAGGTAATAGTATTACACACCTGAGGTATATATACCACTGATATATCCCTACAGGATGTACAGGTATATCCAGGTAATAGTATTACACACCTGAGGTATATATACCACTGATATATCACTACAGGACGTACAGGTATATACAGGTAATAGTATTAAACACCGGAGGTATATATACCACTGATATATCCCTACAGGATGTACAGGTATATACAGGTAATAGTATTATACACCTGAGGTATATATACCACTGATATATCACTACAGGACGTACAGGTATATACAGGTAATAGTATTATACACCTCAGGCATATATACCACTGAAATATCACTACAGGACGTACAGGTATATCCAGGTAATAGTATTACACACCTGAGGTATATATACCGCTGATATATCACTACAGGACGTACAGGTATATACAGGTAATAGTATTACACACCTGAGGTATATTTACCACTGATATATCACTACAGGATTTAGAGGGATAGCCAGGTAATAGTATTATACACATGAGGTACATATACCACTGATATATCACTACAGGACGTACAGGTATATCCAGGTAATAGTATTATACACCTGAGGAATATATACCGCTGATGTATCACTACAGGACGTACAGGTATATCCAGGTAATAGTATTACACACCTGAGGTATATTTACCACTGATATATCACTACAGGATTTAGAGGGATAGCCAGGTAATAGTATTATACACATGAGGTACAGTATAAATAAAGCTAATGTATCACTACAGGACGTACAGGTATATACAGGTTAAAGTATTACACACCTGAGGTATATATACCGCTGATATATCAGTACAGGATGTACAGGTATATACAGGTAATAGTATTATACACCTGAGGAATATATACCGCTGATATATCAGTACAGGATGTACAGGTATATCCAGGTAATAGTATTATACACCTGAGGAATATATACCACTGATATATCACTACAGGACGTACAGGTATATCCAGGTAATAGTATTATACACCTGAGGTATATATACCGCTGATGTATCACTACAGGACGTACAGGTATATACAGGTTAAAGTATTACACACCTGAGGTATATATACCGCTGATATATCACTACAGGATGTACAGGTATATCCAGGTAATATTATTACACACCGGAGGTATATATACCGCTGATATATCACTACAGGACGTACAGGTATATCCAGGTAATAGTATTATACACCTGAGGAATATATACCACTGCTATATCACTACAGGACGTACAGGTATATCCAGGTAATATTATTACACACCGGAGGTATATATACCGCTGATATATCACTACAGGACGTACAGGTATATCCAGGTAATAGTATTATACACCTGAGGAATATATACCACTGCTATATCACTACAGGACGTACAGGTATATCCAGGTAATATTATTACACACCTGAGGAATATATACCGCTGATATATCACTACAGGACGTACAGGTATATACAGGTAATAGTATTATACACCTGAGGTATATATACCGCTGATGTATCACTACAGGACGTACAGGTATATACAGGTTAAAGTATTACACACCTGAGGTATATATACCGCTGATATATCACTACAGGACGTACAGGTATATACAGGTAATAGTATTATACACCTGAGGTATATATACCGCTGATATATCAGTACAGGATGTACAGGTATATACAGGTAATAGTAGTATACACCTGAGGAATATATACCACTGATATGTCACTACAGGATGTACAGGTATATCCAGGTAATACTATTACACACCTGAGGTATATTTACCGCTAATATATCACTACAGGATTTAGAGGGATAGCCAGGTAATAGTATTATACACATGAGGTACAGTATAAATAAAGCTAATGTATCCCTACAGGATGTACAGGTTAAAGTATTACACACCTGAGGTATATATACCGCTGATATATCACTACAGGACGTACAGTTATATCCAGGTAATAGTATTATACACCTGAGGAATATATACCGCTGATGTATCACTACAGGATGTACAGGTATATCCAGGTAATAGTATTGGGACACTGACACAATTCTAACATTTTTGGCTCTATAAACCACCACAATGGATTTGAAATGAATGGAACGCAATGCGCTTTACCTGCAGACCGTCAGCTTTAATCTGAGGGTATTTACATCCAAATCAGGTGAACGGTGGAGGAATTACAGCAGTTTGCATATGTGCCTCCCACTTGTTAAGGGACCAAAAGTAATGGGACAGAAGAATAATCATAAATCAAACTGAAGTCCGGAACGCGTAGACATCAGCAGACGCTGGGTTTCCTCCCTGGTGATGCTCTGCCAGGCCTCTACTGCTCGTTCTTGGGGCATTTTCCCTTCAGTTTTGTCTTCAGCAGGTGAAATGCATGCTCAATCGGATTCAGGTGATTGACTCGGCCCTTGCATAACATTGCACTTCTTTCCCTTTGCAGTTGCTTTGGGTCATTGTCCATCTGCCTGCGAAGCGCCGTCCAATGAGTTCTGAAGCATTTGTCTGAATATGAGCCGATAATATTCCCCCAAACCCTTCAGAATTCATCCTGCTGCTTCTGTCAGCAGTCTCATCATCAATAAATACAGGAGAACCAGTTCCATTGGCTGCCATACCTGCCCACACCAGGACACCACCACCACCATGCTTCATTGATGAGGTGGGATGCTCAGGATCATGAGCAGTTCCTTCCCTTCTCCATACTCTTCTCTTCAGAATTCATCCTGCTGCTCCTGTCAGCAGTGACATCATCAATAAATACAGGAGAACCAGTTCCATTGGCCGCCATACCTGCCCACGCCATGACACCACCACCACCATGCTTCACTGATGAGGTGGGATGCTCAGGATCATGAGCAGTTCCTTCCCTTCTCCATTCTCTTCTCTTCAGAATTTATCCTGCTGCTTCTGTCAGCAGTCACATCATCAATAAATACAGGAGAACCAGTTCCATTGGCCACCATACCTGCCCACACCAGGACACCACCACCACCATGCTTCATTGATGAGGTGGGATGCTCAGGATCATGAGCAGTTCCTTCCCTTCTCCATACTCTTCTCTTCAGAATTCATCCTGCTGCTTCTGTCAGCAGTGACATCATCAATAAATACAGGAGAACCAGTTCCATTGGCCACCATACATGCCCACGCCATGACACCACCACCACCATGCTTCACTGATGAGGTGGGATGCTCAGGATCATGAGCAGTTCCTTCCCTTCTCCATACTCTTCTCTTCAGAATTCATCCTGCTGCTCCTGTCAGCAGTGACATCACCAATAAATACAGGAGAACCAGTTCCATTGGCCGCCATACCTGCCCACACCAGGACACTACCACCACCAGGCTTCACTGATGAGGTGGGATGCTCAGGATCATGCGCAGTTCCTTCCCTTCTCCATACTCTTCTCTTCAGAATTTATCCTGCTGCTCCTGTCAGCAGTGACATCATCAATAAATACAGGAGAACCAGTTCCATTGGCCGCCATACCTGCCCACGCCATGACACGACCACCACCATGCTTCACTGATGAGGTGGGATGCTCAGGATCATGAGCAGTTCCTTCCCTTCTCCATACTCTTCTCTTCAGAATTTATCCTGCTGCTTCTGTCAGCAGTGACATCATCAATAAATACAGGAGAAGCAGTTCCAATGGCCGCCATACCTGCCCACGCCATGACACCACCACCACCATGCTTCATTGATGAGGTGGGATGCTCAGGATCATGCGCAGTTCCTTCCCTTCTCCATACTCATCTGGTACACGCTGATCTTGGGCTCATCTCTCCATAGGATGTTCAATAAATACAGGAGAAGGCTTTTTTAGATGTCATTTGGCAAACTCTAATCTGGCCATCCTGTTTCTGAGGCTCACCAATGGTTTCCATCTTGTGGTGAACCCTCTGTATTCACTCTGGTGAAGTCTTCTCTTGATTGCTGTCTGTGACGCACATTCACCGACCTCCTGGAGAGTGCGCTTCATCTGGCCGACTGTTGTGAAGGGTGTTTTCTTCACCAGGCAAAGAATGCTTCAGTCTTCCACCACAGTTGTTTTTCATGGTTTTCCGGGTCTTTTGGTGTTGCTGAGCTCACCGGTGCGGAGCTGTTTTGGTCACGCCTAATGATTTGCTATCTCTCTGATGGATTTATTTTGTTTTTTCAGCCTCATGATGGCTTCGCTGATAGTGACGGCTCTTTGTATCTCATCTTAAGAGTTGACAGCATCCAGGTAAAAAAATTACACACGTGAGGTATATATACTGCTGATATATCACTACAGGATGTACACGTATAGCCAGGTAATAGTATTATACACCTGAGGTATATATACCGCTGATATATCACTACAGGACGTACAGGTATATCCAGGTAATATTATTACACACCTGAGGTATATATACTGCTGATATATCACTACAGGACGTACAGGTATATCCAGGTAATAGTATTATACACCTGAGGTATATATAGTGCTGATATATCACTACAGGACGTACAGGTATATCCAGGTAATAGTATTATACACCTGAGGTATATATACCGCTGATATATCACTACAGGATGTACAGGTATAGCCAGGTAATAGTATTACACACCTGAGGTATATATACCGCTGATATATCAGTACAGGACGTACAGTACAGGTATAGCCAGGTAATAGTATTATACACCTGAGGTATATATACCGCTGATATATCACTACAGGACGTACAGGTATATCCAGGTAATAGTATTACACACCTGAGGTATATATACCGCTGATATATCAGTACAGGATGTACAGGTATAGCCAGGTAATAGTATTATACACCTGAGGTATATATACCGCTGATATATCACTACAGGACGTACAGGTATATCCAGGTAATAGTATTACACACCTGAGGTATATATACCGCTGATATATCACTACAGGACGTACAGGTATATCCAGGTAATATTATTACACACCTGAGGTATATATACCGCTGATATATCACTACAGGATGTACAGGTATATCCAGGTAATAGTATTACACACCTGAGATATAAATACCGCATCTATATCCTACAGGACGTACAGGTATATCCAGGTAATAGTATTACACACCTGAGGTATATATACCGCTGATGTATCACTACAGGACGTACAGGTATATACAGGTAATAGTATTATACACCTGAGGTATATATACCGCTGATATATCACTACAGGACGTACAGGTATATTAGGTAATATTATTACACACCTGAGGTATATATACCGCTGATGTATCACTACAGGACGTACAGGTATATCCAGGTAATATTATTACACACCTGAGGTATATATACCGCTGATGTATCACTACAGATGTTTCATTGCCTGTAGCTCACAGAGCCTCACGCGCCCCACTATTAGGTCCTTTAGAGGTAAACTCCAGTCGTGCTAATTGTTAAACATCAACGCATTTCGGTTCCAGGAGACGCTTGTGAGGAGCTGTCTGTGTGCAGGGGCCTCGGCCATGACATGAACACAATAAAATACTAATTCTCTGCTATTAGATGTGTACAGGGGCTGGGGGAGGCTCAGTGTGTGGTCCAGGAACTCCCGAAATATGGCTGACGCGTTTCCTTGCGCTGCTAGTGTTTCTCAGACTCCTGTGTGTGGCCCTTGCTATATATATATATGTATGCATGTATTCCCCGCCGCCTCTGCACCATACACTCTGACTGTATAACACCATCTTCACTCTTTTCCTCTCATTACATTTTTATTTTCTATGGAAATCCCACAAATCAGCCTCAGGAGCCGCAAACCTGACCCCGGGAGCAAGAGGCATTGTGGGAAAACGTGCTGCAGGCATGAAAGGCGGATACTGCCAATCCCACAGGCTTCTGGGAGGACGTCTGCTTGTGAGCGCAGCTCTGGAGTGTGTGGATGCATCTTATGTCACCTGCAGGTAGGGGAGTGCAGGAAAGGAAGCACCCCAAAGTGAGAGCTGGGGGTCACAAAAAGTTACTGTAACTGTAGGACAACTCTGTCCTACAGTCTGTGGACTCCCACACAAGATCTTCTGAAATACTCTGTGCTACTTCTGTGCAACACCTGAGACCGTCACCTTCTACTACATAAGCACACTCCCCTCCTGAAATCCTCTGTGCTGCTGGAACCCTGCCCCTTCCACTATGTAACTCTCACCCTGTGACCTCCACAATATCAGCACACTCCTCTCCTGAAATCCTCTGTGCTGCTGGGACCCTACCCCTTTCACAATGTAACTCTCACCCTGTGACCTCCACAATATCAGCACACTCCCTCCTGAAATCCTCTGTGCTGCTGGGACCCTGCTGTCTTCACTATATAACTCTCAGCCTCTTTGATTGATAAGTCCTCGTTCTGTGTGAGGCGCTCATGGGTGGTAGGTCAGTCTGTGGTGCTATCTGCTCTATCGCTGGTATGTCCTCGTTTTGTGTGAGGAGCTCATGGGTGGTAGGTCAGTCTGCGGTGCTATCTGCTCTATTGCTGGTAAGTCCTCGTTCTGTGTGAAGAGCTCATGGGTGGTAGGTCAGTCTGTGATGTTATCTGCTCTATTGCTGGTAAGTCCTCGTTCTGTGTGAAGAGCTCATGGGTGGTAGGTCAGTCTGTGGTGCTATCTGCTCTATCGCTGGTAAGTCCTCGTTCTGTGTGAGGAGCTCATAGGTGGTAGGTCAGTCTGCGGTGCTATCTGCTCTATCGCTGGTAAGTCCTCGTTCTGTGTGAGGAGCTCATGGGTGGTAGGTCAGTCTGCAGTGCTATCTGCTCTATCGCTGGTAAGTCCTCGTTCTGTGTGAGGAGCTCATGGGTGGTAGGTCAGTCTGCGGTGCTATCTGCTCTATCGCTGGTAAGTCCTCGTTCTGTGTGAGGAGCTCATGGGTGGTAGGTCAGTCTGCGGTGCTATCTGCTCTATCGCTGGTAAGTCCTCGTTCTGTGTGAGGCGCTTATGGGTGGTAGGTCAGTCTGTGGTGCTATCTGCTCTATCGCTGGTAAGTCCTCGTTCTGTGTGAGGAGCTCATGGGTGGTAGGTCAGTCTGTGGTGCTATCTGCTCTATCGCTGGTAAGTCCTCGTTCTGTGTGAGGAGCTCATGGGTGGTAGGTCAGTCTGCGGTGCTATCTGCTCTATCGCTGGTAAGTCCTCGTTCTGTGTGAGGAGCTCATGGGTGGTAGGTCAGTCTGCGGTGCTATCTGCTCTATGCATGGTAAGTCCTCCTTCTGTGTGAGGAGCTCATGGGTGGTAGGTCAGTCTGCGGTGCTATCTGCTCTGTGAATGGTAAGTCCTCCTTTTGTGTGAGGAGCTCATGGGTGGTAGGTCAGTCTGCGGTGCTATCTGCTCTATTGCTGGTAAGTCCTCGTTCTGTGTGAGGAGCTCATGGATGGTAGGTCAGTCTGCGGTGCTATCTGCTCTATCGCTGGTAAGTCCTCGTTCTGTGTGAGGAGCTCATGGGTGGTAGGTCAGTCTGCGGTGCTATCTGCTCTATCGCTGGTAAGTCCTCGTTCTGTGTGAGGAGCTCATGGGTGGTAGGTCAGTCTGCGGTGCTATCTGCTCTATCGCTGGTAAGTCCTCGTTCTGTGTGAGGAGCTCATGGGTGGTAGGTCAGTCTGCGGTGCTATCTGCTCTATATCTAGTAAGTCCTCGTTCTGTGTGAGGAGCTCATGGGTGGTAGGTCAGTCTGTGGTGCTATCTGCTCTATCGCTGGTATGTCCTCGTTCTGTGTGAGGAGCTCATGGGTGGTAGGTCAGTCTGTGGTGCTATCTGCTCTATCGCTGGTAAGTCCTCGTTCTGTGTGAGGAGCTCATGGGTGGTAGGTCAGTCTGTGGTGCTATCTGCTCTATCGCTGGTATGTCCTCGTTCTGTGTGAGGAGCTCATGGGTGGTAGGTCAGTCTGTGGTGCTATCTTCTCTGTCACTGGTAAGTCCTTGTTCTGTGTGAGGAGCTCATGGGTGGTAGGTCAGTCTGCGGTGCTATCTGCTCTGTGAATGGTAAGTCCTCGTTCTGTGTGAGGAGCTCATGGGTGGTAGGTCAGTGTCGGTGCTATCTGCTCTGTGAATGGTAAGTCCTCGTTCTGTGTGAGGAGCTCATGGGTGGTAGGTCAGTGTCGGTGCTATCTGCTCTGTGAATGGTAAGTCCTCGTTCTGTGTGAGGAGCTCATGGGTGGTAGGTCAGTCTGCGGTGCTATCTGCTCTGTGAATGGTAAGTCCTCGTTCTGTGTGAGGAGCTCATGGGTGGTAGGTCAGTCTGCGGTGCTATCTGCTCTGTGACTGGTAAGTCCTCGTTCTGTGTGAGGAGCTCATGGGTGGTAGGTCAGTCTGCGGTGCTATCTGCTCTGTGAATGGTAAGTCCTCGTTCTGTGTGAGAAGCTCATGGGTGGTAGGTCAGTCTGTGGTGCTACCTGCTCTGTCGCTGGTAAGTCCTCGTTCTGTGTGAGGAGCTCATGGGTGGTAGGTCAGTCTGTGGTGCTATCTGCTCTGTGAATGGTAAGTCCTCGTGCTGTGTGAGGAGCTCATGGGTGGTAGGTCACTCTGCAGTGCTATCTGCTCTATCGCTGGTAAGTCCTCGTTCTGTGTGAGGAGCTCATGGGTGGTAGGTCAGTCTGCGGTGCTATCTGCTCTATCGCTGGTAAGTCCTCGTTCTGTGTGAGGAGCTCATGGGTGGTAGGTCAGTCTGCGGTGCTATCTGCTCTATCGCTGGTAAGTCCTCGTTCTGTGTGAGGAGCTCATGGGTGGTAGGTCAGTCTGCAGTGCTATCTGCTCTATCGCTAGTAAGTCCTCGTTCTGTGTGAGGAGCTCATGGGTGGTAGGTCAGTCTGCGGTGCTATCTGCTCTATCGCTGGTAAGTCCTCGTTCTGTGTGAGGAGCTCATGGGTGGTAGGTCAGTCTGCGGTGCTATCTGCTCTATGCATGGTAAGTCCTCGCTCTGTGTGAGGAGCTCATGGGTGGTAGGTCAGTCTGCGGTGCTATCTGCTCTATCGCTGGTAAGTCCTCGTTCTGTGTGAGGAGCTCATGGGTGGTAGGTCAGTCTGCGGTGCTATCTGCTCTATCGCTGGTAAGTCCTCGTTCTGTGTGAGGAGCTCATGGGTGGTAGGTCAGTCTGCGGTGCTATCTGCTCTATTGCTGGTAAGTCCTCGTTCTGTGTGAGGAGCTCATGGGTGGTAGGTCAGTCTGCGGTGCTATCTGCTCTATCGCTGGTAAGTCCTCGTTCTGTGTGAGGAGCTCATGGGTGGTAGGTCAGTCTGCGGTGCTATCTGCTCTATCGCTGGTAAGTCCTCGTTCTGTGTGAGGAGCTCATGGGTGGTAGGTCAGTCTGCGGTGCTATCTGCTCTATCGCTGGTAAGTCCTCGTTCTGTGTGAGGAGCTCATGGGTGGTAGGTCAGTCTGCAGTGCTATCTGCTCTATCGCTGGTAAGTCCTCGTTCTGTGTGAGGAGCTCATGGGTGGTAGGTCAGTCTGCGGTGCTATCTGCTCTATCGCTGGTAAGTCCTCGTTCTGTGTGAGGAGCTCATGGGTGGTAGGTCAGTCTGCGGTGCTATCTGCTCTATCGCTGGTAAGTCCTCGTTCTGTGTGAGGAGCTCATGGGTGGTAGGTCAGTCTGCGGTGCTATCTGCTCTATCAGCTGGTAAGTCCTCGTTCTGTGTGAGGAGCTCATGGGTGGTAGGTCAGTCTGCGGTGCTATCTGCTCTATCGCTGGTAAGTCCTCGTTCTGTGTGAGGAGCTCATGGGTGGTAGGTCAGTCTGCGGTGCTATCTGCTCTATCGCTGGTAAGTCCTCGTTCTGTGTGAGGAGCTCATGGGTGGTAGGTCAGTCTGCAGTGCTATCTGCTCTATCGCTGGTAAGTCCTCGTTCTGTGTGAGGAGCTCATGGGTGGTAGGTCAGTCTGCGGTGCTATCTGCTCTATCGCTGGTAAGTCCTCGTTCTGTGTGAGGAGCTCATGGGTGGTAGGTCTGTCTGCGGTGCTATCTGCTCTATCGCTGGTAAGTCCTCGTTCTATGTGAGGAGCTCATGGGTGTAGGTCAGTCTGCAGTGCTATCTGCTCTATCGCTGGTAAGTCCTCGTTCTGTGTGAGGAGCTCATGGGTGGTGGAGTCAGTCTGCGGTGCTATCTGCTCTATCGCTGGTAAGTCCTCGTTCTGTGAGAGCTCATGGGTGGTAGGTCAGTCTGCGGTGCTATCTGCTCTATCGCTGGTAAGTCCTCGTTCTGTGTGAGGAGCTCATGGGTGGTAGGTCAGTCTGCGGTGCTATCTGCTCTATCGCTGGTAAGTCCTCGTTCTGTGTGAGGAGCTCATGGGTGGTAGGTCAGTCTGCGGTGCTATCTGCTCTATCGCTGGTAAGTCCTCGTTCTGTGTGAGGAGCTCATGGGTGGTAGGTCAGTCTGCGGTGCTATCTGCTCTATCGCTGGTAAGTCCTCGTTCTGTGTGAGGAGCTCATGGGTGGTAGGTCAGTCTGCAGTGCTATCTGCTCTATCACTGGTAAGTCCTCGTTCTGTGTGAGGAGCTCATGGGTGGTAGGTCAGGCTGCGGTGCTATCTGCTCTATCGCTGGTAAGTCCTCGTTCTGTGTGAGGAGCTCATGGGTGGTAGGTCAGTCTGTGGTGCTATCTGCTCTATCACTGGTAAGTCCTCGTTCTGTGTGAGGAGCTCATGGGTGGTAGGTCAGTCTGCGGTGCTATCTGCTCTATCGCTGGTAAGTCCTCGTTCTGTGTGAGGAGCTCATGGGTGGTAGGTCAGTCTGCGGTGCTATCTGCTCTATCGCTGGTAAGTCCTCGTTCTGTGTGAGGAGCTCATGGGTGGTAGGTCAGTCTGTGGTGCTATCTGCTCTGTTAATGGTAAGTCCTCGTTCTGTGTGAGGAGCTCATGGGTGGTAGGTCAGTCTGCGGTGCTATCTGCTCTATCGCTGGTAAGTCCTCGTTCTTGTGAGGAGCTCATGGGTGGTAGGTCAGTCTGCGGTGCTATCTGCTCTGTCACTGGTAAGTCCTCGTTCTGTGTGAGGAGCTCATGGGTGGTAGGTCAGACTGCGGTGCTATCTGCTCTATCGCTGGTAAGTCCTCGTTCTGTGTGAGGAGCTCATGGGTGGTAGGTCAGTCTGCGGTGCTATCTGCTCTATGAGTGGTAAGTCCTCGTTCTTTGTGAGGAGCTCATGGGTGGTAGGTCAGTCTGCGGTGCTATCTGCTCTATCACTGGTAAGTCCTCGTTCTGTGTGAGGAGCTCATGGGTGGTAGGTCAGTCTGCGGTGCTATCTGCTCTATCGCTGGTAAGTCCTCGTTCTGTGTGAGGAGCTCATGGGTGGTAGGTCAGTCTGTGGTGCTATCTGCTCTGTGAATGGTAAGTCCTCGTTCTGTGTGAGTAGCTCATGGGTGGTAGGTCAGTCTGCGGTGCTATCTGCTCTATTGCTGGTAAGTCCTCGTTCTGTGTGAGGAGCTCATGGGTGGTAGGTCAGTCTGCGGTGCTATCTGCTCTATCGCTGGTAAGTTCTCGTTCTGTGTGAGGAGCTCATGGGTGGTAGGTCCGTCTGCGGTGCTATCTGCTCTATTGCTGGTAAGTCCTCGTTCTGTGTGAGGAGCTCATGGGTGGTAGGTCAGTCTGTGATGTTATCTGCTCTGTTAATGGTAAGTCCTCCTTCTGTGTGAGAAGCTCATGGGTGGTAGGTCAGTCTGCGGTGCTATCTGCTCTATGAGTGGTAAGTCCTCGCTCTGTGTGAGGAGCTCATGGGTGGTAGGTCAGTCTGTGGTGCTATCTGCTCTATCGCTGGTAAGTCCTCGTTCTGTGTGAGGAGCTCATGGGTGGTAGGTCAGTCTGTGGTGCTATCTGCTCTATCGCTGGTAAGTCCTCGTTCTTTGTGAGGAGCTCATGGGTGGTAGGTCAGACTGCAGTGCTATCTGCTCTATCGCTGGTAAGTCCTCGTTCTTTGTGAGGAGCTCATGGGTGGTAGGTCAGTCTGCGGTGCTATCTGCTCTATGAGTGGTAAGTCCTCGTTCTTTGTGAGGAGCTCATGGGTGGTAGGTCAGTCTGCAGTGCTATCTGCTCTGTTAATGGTAAGTCCTCCGTTCTGTGTGAGAAGCTCATGGGTGGTAGGTCAGTCTGCGGTGCTATCTGCTCTATCGAGTGGTAAGTCCTCGTTCTTTGTGAGGCTGGAAGTGTGAGAACTAGGATTTTCCTCTCGCCAGCATGGGAAGAACAAAACCAAACAGCCTGATAATTGCTCACAGAAATTCGGGATATGTGGGATCCCCGACAATGGCAGACATAACAGATCCATCCACTGAATAAACATGCAGCTTAGTTTAGGGGTCCCTCGGGTCGGGCTGAGACCTCCACCCAATAATGTGAGGAGTATTGAATATCTGCAGCCTCTGCACTCACTTCATGATCCTAAATTATACACAACTCCTCCTCTTTCTTCACACATTGCAAGGGTGGTACAGCAGGCGACCACATGCTGCACACTGCTGCGCTGCTCCCCTTCTACAGCAGGCTATAAGATGTCAGAGATCGTGTCATAAAATGGTACTAAAAAGAAAATGAAGAAGAAAGAAGGAAGAGAAGAAAAGGGAAGAGAAAAAGAAGGTGACAAAGAAAAAGAGGAGAAGGAAGTAAGAGAAGAAAAAGGAAGAGAAGAAGTTGAAGATAGAGGAAAAGCGGTAGTAGAAGCAGTGGTAGATGAGGAAAAGGAAAAAGAAGAGGAAGAAAATGACAGAAAAAGATGAAGACAGAGAAGAGGAAGATGATGAAGAAGAAAAAGGAGGAGATGACAGAAGAAGGAAAAAAAGGGGAAGGAGATGACAAAGAAGAAAAAAAGAAGACAATCAAACAGAAAGAGATGAAAGGGGAGATGAAGTAGAAGATGAAAAAGGAGTGGAAGGAGAAGACACAGAAGAAGTACAGAGAAAAGGGGGAGAAGGAAATGATGACAAAGAAGAAGGAGAAAAGAAGAATAGGGAGAAGAAAGCGAAGAAAAGGTAGTCGAACGAAAAGAAGAAAGTGACAAAAAAGGAGAAGATGACAAATAACAATAAGAAGAGGAAGATTAAAAAGGTGGAAGAGAAGGGGATAAAGAAGACGAAAATGAAAAAGAGGAAGAGAAGAAAAAGTAGGAGAAGGAGAACAAGAGAGAGCGAAAAAGAAGAGAAAAAAGAAGAAGAAGATAATGAAGAAGATGAAAAAGGTGGAGAAGACAACACAGAAGAAAATGTAGAAATAGAAGGATGAGGAGAAGAAAGATGAAATAGGAAAAGGAGAAGAAGATTACAAAAATGAAAGAAGAAAAAGGAGAAGACAAAGACAGAGAAAAGGCAGAAAGGAAAGAAGTAAAAGAAGAAAGAAAAAAAGGAGAAGATGATCAAAAAATTTGAAGAAAAAGGAGGAGAATGAGATGAAGACAAATAAGAGAAGCAGAAGAAAACAACAAAGAGAAGAAAAGGGAAGAGAAGGATGAAAAAAAATAAGAGGAAGACGACAGAGGAGAAAAGGATACAATGATGGAGAAAAAGAAGAAAATAGGAAAATGAAGAAAAATAAAAATAAAGAGTAGAAGGAGGAGAAAGACTTGCAGACAAGTAATAGGAAGAAGATACTGCAGCAAGCGATGTCTTCAATGCAATTTCCAAGTTTATTCACCAAGAGATGCGACGTTTCGACTCCATTGAGTCTTTTTCAAGCAGAGAGACAATATCTACCAGTGTTAAACATATATCTACACACCCGAGGGCCATAGCACACCCCGGAGGGCCATAGCACACCCCGGAGGGCCATAGCACACCCCAGAGGGCCATAGCACACCCCGGAGGTCCATAGCACACCCCAGAGGTCCATAGCACACCCCGGAGGGCCATAGCACACCCCGGAGGGCCATAGCACACCCCAGAGGGCCATAGCACACCCCAGAGGGCCATAGCACACCCCGGAGGTCCATAGCACACCCCGGAGGGCCATAGCAAACCCCAGAGGGCCATAGCACACCCCGGAGGTCCATAGCACACCCTGGAGGTCCATAGCACACCCCGGAGGTCCATAGCACACCCCAGAGGGCCATAGCACACCCCAGAGGGCTATAGCACACCCCAGAGGGCTATAGCACACCCCAGAGGTCCATAGCACACCCCAGAGGGCCATAGCACACCCCGGAGGGCCATAGCACACCCTGGATGGCCATAACACACCCCGGGGGCCATAGCACACCCCAGAGGGCCATAGCACACCCCGGAGGTCCTTAGCACACCCCGGAGGGCCTTAGCACAACCCGGGGGCCATAGCAAACCCCAGAGGGCCATAGCACACCCCGGAGGTCCATAGCACACCCCGGAGGTCCATAGCACACCCCGGAGGTCCATAGCACACCCCGGAGACCCATAGCACACCCCGGAGAGCCATAGCACACCCCCTATGGCCATATCCCACCCCGGAGAGCCATAGCAGACCCCGGAGGTCCATAGCACACCCCGGAGGGCCATAGGACACCCCAGAGAGCCATAGCACACCCCCTATGGCCATATTCCACCCCGGAGGGCCATAGCACACCCCGGAGGTCCGTAGCACACCCCCGAGGGGCCATAGGATAACCCGGAGGTCCACAGCTCACCCCAGAGGGCCACAGTACACCCCGGAAGGCAAAAGCACACACCTGAGGGCCATAGCACACCCCGGAGGGCCACAGTACACCTTGGAAGGCCATAGCACACACCGGGGGCCATATCCCACCCCAGAGGGCCATAGCACACCCTGGAGGGCCATAGCACACACCTGAGGGCCATAGCAAACCCCGGAGGGCCACAGTACACCTCAGAAGGTCATAGCACACATCGGGGGCCATAGCACACCTTGGAAGGCCATAGCACACACCTGGAGGGCCATATCCCACCCCCGAGGGCCATAGCACACCCCAGAGGGTCATAGCACATCCCGGAGGTCCATAGCACACCCCGGAGGGCCATTGCTCACCCCGGAGAGCCAGAGCACACCCCGGAGGGCCACAGTACTCTCCGGAAGGCCATAGCACACACCTGGGGCCATAGCACACCCCGGAAGGCCATAGCACACACCTGGGGCCATAGCACACCCCAGAGAGCCATAGCACACCCCCTATGGCCATATCCCACCCCGGAGGGCCACAGTACTCCCCGGAAGGCCATAGCACACACCTGGGGCCATAGCACACCCCAGAGGGCCATAGCACACACCTGGGGGCCATAGCACACCCCTAAAATAATGTGACAATTTATAAGAAAAATACCATGATGCCATCAGAAAATAAAGGAGATCTGGTGAAGCAAAGAAACCACTGTGGTCTGGAGTTGTGTTACATGTACTTATGCTGCTGGAGACGTCTGAGGGGAGATCTGTCACGGTCACTCCCAGGCTGGGTGTTAGAGGGTCTGACTGCACATGATGTCATCTGACAGTCTCTTTTAGTTTTACTTTGTTGTTGATGGTAATGACCACACCTCTAGTCAGGTGCAGCATAGTGGTCATTACTATTCAGTCTGGCTACTCCAATCACTCCTTGCGGTGTATAGCGTCATTGCAAGTGGAAGAGCTGGTGTGTGTTGTCTCCTCTGGTGTTCCTGCTTGTTCTTCTACTTCACGAGTTAAGTGTCTCATTCCTTTGTATTTGTTTTGTGTTGTTTTCCCTGTCCTCTGGTATCTGGTCTAGAGACGAGACTTCTGTTCCTTCAGCTGGAAGGAACGGGTTGTCTTTGGGATACGGAGTGGAATGATCCAGCTCTGCGTAGCCAATTCTGTCAGGGATTATCTGAGAGGCTGAAAGACGCGTTGGCCTTTCACGAGAATCCTAAGAATCCTGGAGGCGGTTAAGTCCCTTGCCGTACGTATAGATAGACATCTGAGAGAGAGATCTAAGGTCCTTCACTCTCAGGAGGTACTATAATATGAGATGGCGGCTCCCTCTGACACTTTGGGTGGAGAGATTCTCGAGGTTACGCCTTGTGATGAGCCTATGCAGCTAGGGGGAGCTACTCCTGGGACTGACGGTAAGAGCTTTGGTCATATGAAGGGAGTCTGGTTTTTTTTGTGGAAAGAAGGTACATTGCAGCATCAAGGTGAAAACAAGAAAAAGACGTTTTATCCCCAAATTACTATTGGTGGTGTGGGTAGGGAGCAAGAAAACGTACTTTTGTCTTTTACTGGTAGTACTAGATTTGTGCTGAGGTGGCGCTAGAGTCTAAGACTGTGGAAATCAAAGTATTTATCGACAGTGGGGCCAAGGTTAACCTGATTGATGGACAGTTCGTTTGTATGCATGGTTTGACTACTACTGCATTAGAGAAAGGTATTTCTGTCTTTGCAATTATTTCAGCACCTCTTACCCAAAAATGCCTGTCGCAGGTGGTAAATTAGAGAAGGAGGACCTCAACTGCACTGTTTCCGTGCAGTGAGCAAATGGACGAATGGCGCAAATCACAACCCGAATTTGGATATAAGGTCTTTTTATTTTAAAGATGACGCGTTTCGGGGTACTAAGGACCCCTTTATCAAGTCTGTATCCTTATTGCCGTCAGCTTGTTAGCGGATCCCCTATGTACTCCTAGTTGGTAAAGCTGGAGAGAGGGAGAGGCTTGAGGGGTATCCCAGTGCAGCGGCGGTTCTATGCTCACTGCAGGTGTAGTGGCGAACTCTACACGTGCAGTGAGCATAGAACTGCACGTGTAGAAAACTGCCCATTGAAAGGCATTAATTCGGATCTGGCCTTAAGCTAAACGTCGTTTCGGCGCATCGCCGGATCCGACGTTTGGCTTTTTCTCAATGGTTACCATGGCAGCCAGGACGCTAAAGTCCCGGCTGCCATGGTAAAGTGTAGTGGGGAGCGGGGGAGCAGTATACTTACAGTCCGTGCGGCTCCCAGGGCACTCCAGAGTGACGTCAGGGCGCCCCATGTGCATGGATCACGTGATCCATGCGCATGGGGCACTCTGTCGTCATTCTGGAGCGCCCCGGGAGCCGCACTGACTGTAAGTATACCGCTCCCCCGCTCCCCACTACTACTATGGCAACCAGGACTTTAATAGCCTCCTGGCTGCCATAGTAACACTGAAAGCATTTTGAAGACTGATCAGTCTTCAAATACTTTCAGGTCACTTGCGTTGTGACGGATTCGGCGGGCATTTCCGGCAACGGAAGTGCACGCCGGATCCTAACAACGCAAGTGTGAAAGAGGCCTTACTTAAACGACTGAACCCAAGAAAGGCCAGATGGTCTTTGTTTTTTTCCAGATTTAATTTCATTGTCACCTATCGCCCTGAGGTTAAGAACGTCGAGGCTGATGCTTTGTTGCGTAGCTTTCCTGGGGGAGGTGATTCGGAAGATCCTGGTCTGATATTGTCCAAAGGGGTAGTTATAACCTTTCCTATATCCCAACCTGGAGGCAGAGGTGTTGGAGGCTCAGGGAGATGAAACGGATTCTTGTCCTCCGGGGTTGTTTGTTCCATCTGAATTATGTCACAAGGTCTTCGAGGAACAGCACTGTACGGTTTCTCTTAGGACACCCTGTCGATCTTATATCTCGTAGATTCTGGTGGCCGGGGTTGCGTAAGTGTGTTGAGGACTATGTGTCGGCCTGTAGTACTTGTGCACGTGCTAAGATGACACATACTCGGCCTTCCGAGTCTTTGCTTCCCCTGCAAATCCCGTCCAGGCCATGGACTCATTTATCCATGTATTTTATCACAGATTTACCTAATTCTTCAGGGAAAACTGTGATTCTGTTTGTTGTTGATCAATTTAGTCGAACTTCCCAATGCTAAAACTCTTGCACAGGTGTTTGTCGACAACATCATGAAACTACCTGGTATTCCCTCTGATGTGGTGTCTGATAGGGGGACTCAGTTTGTTTCCAAATTCTGTAAGGCATTCTGTACTCGTCTGGGGATACAATTATCCTTCTCTTCGGCTTTTCATCCGCAGTCGAACGGACAGACGGAGCGCACTAACCAGAATCTGGAGACTTATCTAAGATGTTTTGTCTCTGAGAACCAGGAGGAGTGGTCTTCGTTCTTGGCTTTGGCCGAAGTTTGCTATAAATAACCATAGACAGGAGTCCACTAATTAGTCGCCCTATTTTGGAGCATATGGGTTCCCCCCGCAATTTGGCACTTTTTCAGGTACTGGGACTTCTGTTGTACCGGAAGAGGAAAGATCTATCTGGCGGAAAATTCTAAATAATCTGAAAAAGATGAGTAAAAAGTATAAACGTATGGCTGACAAGAGATGTATGAGTGGTCCGGACCTGAGGGTGGGTGATTCTGTGTGACTGTCCACAAGAAACATTAAGTTGAAAATACCTTCTTGTAAGTTGGGTCCAAGGTTCATTGGTCCATATAAGATCACTACCGTTAGCCTTTCGTCTTGAGCTTCCTCAAGCTTTGAAGATTCAGAACGTGTTCCATAGGTCGTTGTTGAAGAGATATGTTGAACCTGTTGTGCCGTCCTCCTTGCCCCCTGTCATGGTGGACGGTAATTTGAAATTTGAAATCACCAAGATAATTGACTCTTGAGTTCTCCGTAGATCCCTCCAGAACCTCGGGCACTGGAGGGGATACGGAGCTGAGGAGAGGATGTGGGTCCCAGCGACCAACATTAATGCTAGTCGTCTGGTGAGGGCCTTTCACAGAGCTCATCCGGAGAAAGTCGGTCCTGGGTGTCCGGAGCCCACCCGTAGAAGGGGGGAGTACTGTCACGGTCACTCCCAGGCTAGGTGTTAAAAGGCCTGAAAGACTGACTGCACGTGATGTCATCTGACAGTCTCTTATAGTTTCACTTTGTTGTTGATGGTAATGACCACACCTCTAGTCAGGTGCAGCATAGTGGTCAGGGGCGTAGCTAACGGCTCATTGGCCCTGGTGCTAGAGTTTAGCATGGGCCCCCTTCCTTCAGTGCTTTGTGTGTCTTCTTATGGGGCACAAGGGTCTTTGGGCCCCCTCAGGCTCCTGGGCCCGGTAGCGACTGCTACCTCTGCACCCCCTATAGCTACGCCCATGATAGTGGTCATTACTGTTTAGTCTGGCTACTCCCATCACTCCTTGCGGTGTATAGCGTCATTGCAAGTGGAAGAGCCGGTGTGTGTTGTCTCCTCTGGTGTTCCTGCTTGTTCTTCTACTTCACGAGTTAAGTGTCTAAGTGTCGAGACTCCTGTTCCTGCAGCTGGAAGGAACGCGTTGTCTTTGGGCGCTATCACTACCTCAGGACATTACAGGGTAATTCAGGCATTAGGTTCCAGTGAATGAACGGTCCTACCACTGAGGTCTGTTCATTCGATTAGCAGTCAGGGCTAGGGTTAGGATTCATTAGGTGGTGACCTTTGCCTCTCCCTAGCTTCCAGGCCAGATACCCCCCCCCCCTCCTCTTGTGTTTGGTGTGGTGTTCCCTCCCACACCTCGCCGTGACAAGATCGGGTCCATGTGCGCGGTGTGCGGCGTCAGTCAGTGCGGTACGTGCATGCACCAGCAGGGGAAGTGAGGGAAGCTAGCAAGGGGTAATTCACCTGCCAAGTGATGCTAGTTAATGCGCATGCCCTGCAGTATGTTGCACAAATCCAGTGTCTGATTGTGTACGTGATTGTGTATGTCAGGTCCCGAAGTAAAGTTTTCAAGCAACCGGGACGCTATGCGCGTGTACATTATAAAAATGTTGCACTTGTGAGGTTGAAGTATACTATCTGTTACTGCTCCATGTGGAGATGATCCGGCGTTCAGTGTCTACGTCCTGGTACTAGGAAACTTTAGAGGCTATAGGCAGTTATGGTATTACTGGACAGATGGAATAGGATGTTGCTGTTTCTTCACGGTTTGAATGATTTTAGGGGTGGGCTATGGCCCCCGGGTTTATATATGTTTGACACTGGTGGATATTGTCTCTCTGCTTGAAACGTTGCATCTCTTGGAGGATCAAAACTGGTGGTGATGAGAACACAGAACCTGAAAAAAACTAAAATCCAAGATAAATACTGAGAAGCAGCCATGAACCAAGGACTGTTGATGAGAAAACCAGTGAAGACAACTGGAAATCAAGAACAAGGGATGACAACGGGAAATGAAGGGATAATAACCAAAAGTTCAGAATGTACTCAGAACCAAGTTGTAACCAGGGATGAGAAGCTAAAACCAAGGTCAGGGGTCAAAAATCTAAAGTATGGCCCCTTTCACCGGGCGAGTTTTCCGCGCTGGTGCAATGCGTGAGGAGGACGCATTGCACCCGCACTGAATCCTGACCCATTCATTTCTATGGGGCTGTGCACATGAGCGGTGATTTTCCCGCATCAATTCTGCGTTGCGTGAAAATCGCATCATGCTCTATATTGTGCGTTTTTCACGCAACGCAGGCCCCATAAAAGCGACTGGGGCTGCGTGAAAATCGCAAGCATCCGCAAGCAAGTGCGGATGCAGTGCGATTTTCCCGCATGGTTGCTTAGCAACGGGACCAGATCTTTATTATTTTCCCTTATAACATGGTTATAAGGGAAAATAATCGCATTCTTAATAAAGAATGCATAGTAAAATGAAGATGAAGGGGTTAAATATAATAAAACTTAAAGGGGTTGGCCAAGTTATATTTATTGATGACCTATCCTCAGGATAGGTCATCAATATCAGATCGGCGGGGGTCCGACACCCGGCACCCCCGCCGATCAGCTGTTTGAAGAAGGCGGCGCCGTGCCAGCGCTGCCTCCTCGTCATTGTTTATGCTGGCCGTTGCATCTGCAGCGGTGAGCAGGTGTAATACACCCAAGCCGTTCCATTCATTTCAATGGGACGGCTCGTTCCTATACAAGTGTATACTACAGAGCCGTCCCATTGAAATGAATGGAACGGCTTGGGTGTAATTACACCTGCTCACCGCTGCAGATGCAACGGCCAGCATGTAAACAATGACGAGGAGGCAGCGCTGGCACGGCGCTCTTCTTCTCTTCAAACAGCTGATCGGTGGGGGTGCCGGGTGTCGGACCCCCGCCGATCTGATATTGATGACCTATCCTGAGGATAGGTCATCAATAAATATAACTTGGACAACCCCTTTAACTTACCTTAGCCACTTGATCGTGTAGTTGGCGATCTGTCTTCTCTCTTCAAGCTTCATCTAACAGCTAAAGGACCTGTGATGACGTCACATCACATGGTCCATCACCATGGAAAGATCGCAACTACGCGATCAAGTGGCTAAGGTAAGTTACGTTTTATTATTTTTAACCCCTTCCTCTTCATTTTACTATACATTCTTTATTAAGAATGCTATTATTTTCCCTTATAACCATGTTATAAGGGAAAATAATAAAATCTCCAGAATACTCTACCCGAAACCGGACTTCAGTGATGAAGTCCGGCTTCGGGTCAGGGTACCAAACATGGCGATTTTTCACGCGGAGAATGAGGAGAACAGGTCAGTTTTATCTCATAGGGAACGCCGTAAATACAAAACCCATAAAACTATATAAATGTGGTATCACTGTAATCGTACTGACCCGGAGAATGAGGAGAACAGGTCAGTTTTATCTCATAGGGAACGCTGTAATAACAAATCCCATAAAACTATATAAATGTGGTATCACTGTAATCGTACTGACCCGGAGAATGAGGAGAACAGGTCAGTTTTATCTCATAGGGAACGCTGTAATAACAAAACCCATAAAACTATATAAATGTGGTATCACTGTAATCGTACTGACCCGGAGAATGAAGAGAACAGGTCAGTTTTATCTCATAGGGAACGCTGTAAAAACAAAACCCATAAAACTATATAAATGTGGTATCACTGTAATCATACTGACCCGGAGAATGAAGAGAACAGGTCAGTTTTATCTCATAGGGAACGCTGTAAATAACAAAACCCATAAAACTATATAAATGTGGTATCACTGTAATCGTACTGACCCGGAGAATGAAGAGAACAGGTCAGTTTTATCTCATAGGGAACGCTGTAATAACAAAACCCATAAAACTATATAAATGTGGTATCACTGTAATCGTACTGACCCGGAGAATGAAGAGAACAGGTCAGTTTTATCTCATAGGGAACGCTGTAAATACAAAACCCATAAAACTATATAAATGTGGTATCACTGTAATCGTACTGACCCGGAGAATGAAGAGAACAGGTCAGTTTTATCACATAGGGAACGCTGTAAATACAAAACCCATAAAACTATATAAATGTGGTATCACTGTAATCGTACTGACCCGGAGAATGAAGGGAACAGGTCAGTTTTATCTCATAGGGAACGGTGTAAATACAAACCCATAAAACTATATAAATGTGTTATCACTGTAATCGTACTGATCCGGAGAATGAGGAGAACAGGTCAGTTTTATCACATAGGGAACGCTGTAAAAACAAAACCCATAAAACTATATAAATGTGGTATCACTGTAATCGTACTGACCCGGAGAATGAAGAGAACAGGTCAGTTTTATCACATAGGGAACGCTGTAAAAACAAAACCCATAAAACTATATAAATGTGGTATCGCTGTAATTGTACTGACCCGGAGAATGAAGGTAACAGGTCAGTTTTGGTACATAGAAAATGCCGTAAAAACAAAACCCATAAAACTGAATTTTTTTTTTCCTATTCTACCTTATTTGGAATTTATTTCCAGCTCTTGACTACATCATATGCAATATTAAATGTTGCCAATAGACAGTACAACTTGTCTTAAAAAAAAGTAGCCCTCATATGACTATGTGAATCGAGAAATAGAAAAGTCATGGTTCTGGGATGGAGAGTGAAAAACTGAAAATTGCCAGGTCCTCTAAGGGTTAATATGTGTATTGCTTGTATTTGTTCAAGGTACTAATAGGCCATACTAGAGGGGGCCGGAGTCACCCTCTTTATGTACAGAGGGAGGAACATTCCAGAGAGATTAGTGAGTAGTGTTGATCGTGAATATCGGCACTTCGAGAATTCGCAAAGATCTAGAATATAGTGCTTCGTAATCGCGAATATTCTAGATTTCTTTTTTTCATCATTAACCTCCCTTCTTGTTTGTCGGCCAATGAGAAGGCTGCAATGTCTTTGTCTGAGCTTAGCAACATCCCTGGCAACCAATAGGAAATTTGCCTCCCCCTTACTACATAAGAACCCCCCAGCAGCCATTTTCTGCAGTTTATTACAGTTCTCAGAGAGGCAGCAGTGTCATTGCTGTGCGCGGTGCTCTGCTGACTCATCTGGATCCTTATTCAATTACATTAGGTAGTTAGCGGTAGATACAGACATAGCGCTGTGATATCACAACAATACTTAGTGCACCAATCACTAATGTGTAGTCGGACCTGCTAAAATTAGTGCGTAGTGCGTATTGCGTATTGCGCAAAAAAATGTGCATCATTAATTGCCAATTTGCGCAATCGCGTATATATCGGAGAACTCTCTCTGCATATAAAGCTATTGTAATCTTCTGCCGTGCCAACCATTTTCTCCAGTCTCAGGAAACTTCTAGCAGCTTGAAAAATCTAGCAATAATGAGCCACGCCTGTATTGCACGCGCAATACGTGCATATTACATTGCCAATTTTCGCAATTAAGAAAATAATGACCGGAGATCACGAATTCTAGAATTTGCAGATTTATGGAGAATATTAGGCCACAAATTTGTGAAATATCGCGAAAACGAATATTGCCTATGCTGCTCATGACTAGTCAGTCTGTGTTTGGGCTCAGTAGTGAGAGGAGCACATGTCACTGATCTAGGAGCCAGCCTGGACTCAGATCCATACAAAGCTGGGCCAGAGAGAACAGCAATAGGCCAGATGGAAAGGGAGGTGAATAGAAAGCCCAATAGAAATAACCTGTCTAAAAGGACCTATTAGCCACCTGCATAAGAATCTCCATATCCGGCAGTACATTTCATGAACATGTATTGTAAGTACAGCAACCCGTTCACATAAGAAGCGGGGAGATGGCTGGCGATTAGGGGAACGCCCTCTGCTTGCATCACCTTACCTTATCTAAAGTGAAATCTGTACCTCCTGCCTGGATGCTTATGTGAACATGTCATCTAGAGAAGTGACGACTACTTTAAAGAGACACTTTGGCTCATTATCTATCTGTGCAGCTGTGAGACCTGTAACATCTGTGCAAAGTGCCTTTTGGGAACATCTGCCCGTCCATTGCACGATGAGAACTGTCCTGATCTCACACGCCCCAACCATCCCAGATCTGGCGGGACAGTCCCGGATTTCAGTGGCTGTCCAGCGATCCTGAAATGGGGGAGGTATGTCTCATTCTCAGGCAGCTGCCTCTGCTTCCATAGGACGCAGAGACACTTACCTGTAATGATGAAACTCCCTGCTTCTTCATTCCTGCCCCTGTTGGCGCTCCACACTGCTGGTTTGTGTAGAGGGCAGGGCCAGCCAGGAGTCAGCTGTGCTCCTCCTCCTTTTACACAGACCAGCAGCTCCGAGTGTATTCTGCCTGCTGCTGGGGAGATCATCGGAGGAACCAGGGGAGTATGTAGAGTTTTTATTTTTTTTTATTCCTGGAGATATCTGGAGATAACTACTGTGAGGGGCACATATCTGGGCATATCTACTGTGAAGGGGCCCATATCTGGGCATAACTACTGTGAGGGGCACATATCTGGGCATATCTACTGTGAAGGGGCCCATATCTGGCCATAACTACTGTGAGGGAGCACATATCTGGTATAACTACTGTGAGGCGCACATATCTGGTATAACTACTGTGAGGGAGCACATATCTGGTATAACTACTGTGAGGGGCACATATCTGGGCATAACTACTGTGAGGGGGCACATATCTGGTATAACTACTGTGAGGGGGCACATATCTGGGCAAAACCACTGTGAGGGGTCACATATCTGGGCATATCTACTGTAAAGGGGCCCATATCTGGCATATCTACTGTGGGGGGCACATATCTGGTTATAACTACTGTAAGGAGGCACATATCTGGGCATAACTACTGTGAGGGGGCACATTTCTGGTATAACTACTGTGAGGGGTCACATATCTGGGCATAACTACTGTGAGGGGGCACATATCTGGTTATAACTACTGTGAGGGGGCACATATCTGGTTATAAATACTGTGAGGGGGCCCATATCAAGTTATAACTACTGTGAGGGGGCACATATCTGGCCATAACTTCTTTGAGGGGGCCCATATCTGGTATAACTACCGTGAGGGGCACATATCTGGGCATCGCTACTATGTGGGGTCACATATCTGGGCATTACTACTGTGAGGGGCACATATCTGGGCATAACTACTCTGAGGGGGCACATAGCTGGCCATAACTACTGTGAGGGGGCACATATCTGGAGATAACTACTGTGAGGGGCACATATCTGGGCATAACTACTGTGAGCGGACACATATTTGGGCATCACTATTGTGAGGAGGCACATATCTGGTTATAACTACTGTGAGGGGGCACATATCTGGTTATAACTACTGTGAGGGGGCACATATCTGGTTATAACTACTGTGAGGGGGCACATATCTGGCCATAACTACTGTGAGGGGGCACATATCTGTCATAACTACTGTGAGGGGGCACATATCTGGGCATAACTACTGTGAGGGGGCACATATCTGGTATAACTACTGTGAGGGGGCACATATCTGGGCAAACCACTGTGAGGGGTCACATATCTGGGCATATCTACTGTAAAGGGGCCCATATCTGGCATATCTACTGTGGGGGGCACATATCTGGTTATAACTACTGTAAGGAGGCACATATCTGGGCATAACTACTGTGAGGGGGCACATTTCTGGTATAACTACTGTGAGGGGGCACATATCTGGGCATAACCACTGTGAGGGGGCACATATCTGGCCATAACTACAGTGAGGGGAAACATATCTGGTTATAACTACTGTGAGGGGCACATATCTGGAGATAACTACTGTGAGGGGCACATATCTGGTATATCTACTGTGAGGGGCACATATCTGGCCATAACTACTATGAGGGGGCACATATCTAGGCATCGCTTTTATGTGGGGTCACATATCTGGGCATTACTACTGTGAGGGACACATATCTGGGCATAACTACTCTGAGGGGGCACATAGCTGGCCATAACTACTGTGAGGGGGCACATATCTGGAGATAACTACTGTGAGGGGCACATATCTGGGCATAACTACTGTGAGCGGACACATATTTGGGCATCACTATTGTGAGGAGGCACATATCTGGTTATAACTACTGTGAGGGGGCACATATCTGGTTATAACTACTGTGAGGGGCACATATCTGGTTATAACTACTGTGAGGGGGCACATATCTGGCCATAACTACTGTGAGGGGGCACATATCTGGGCATCGCTACTATGTGGGGTCACATATCTGGGCATAACTACCGTGAGGGGCACATATCTGGTATAACTACCGTGAGAGGCACATATCTGGGCATAACTACTGTGAGCGGACACATATTTGGGCATCACTATTGTGAGGAGGCACATATCTGGTTATAACTACTGTGAGGGGGCACATATCTGGTTATAACTACTGTGAGGGGGCACATATCTGGTTATAACTACTGTGAGGGGCACATATCTGGTTATAACTACTGTGAGCGGGCACATATCTGGCAATAACTACTGTGAGGGGGCACATATCTGGGCATCGCTACTATGTGGGGTCACATATCTGGGCATAACTACTGTGAGGGGGCACATATCTGGTTATAACTACTGTGAGGGGGCACATATCTGGTTATAAATACTGTGAGGGGGCCCATATCAGGTTATAACTACTGTGAGGGGGCACATATCTGGCCATAACTTCTGTGAGGGGGCCCATATCTGGTATAACTACCGTGAGGGGCACATATCTGGGCATCGCTACTATGTGGGGTCACATATCTGGGCATTACTACTGTGAGGGGCACATATCTGGGCATAACTACTCTGAGGGGGCACATAGCTGGCCATAACTACTGTGAGGGGGCACATATCTGGAGATAACTACTGTGAGGGGCACATATCTGGGCATAACTACTGTGAGCGGACACATATTTGGGCATCACTATTGTGAGGAGGCACATATCTGGTTATAACTACTGTGAGGGGGCACATATCTGGTTATAACTACTGTGAGAGGGCACATATCTGGTTATAACTACTGTGAGGGGGCACATATCTGGCCATAACTACTGTGAGGGGGCACATATCTGGGCATCGTTACTATGTGGGGTCACATATCTGGGCATAACTACCGTGAGGGGCACATATCTGGTATAACTACCGTGAGAGGCACATATCTGGGCATAACTACTGTGAGCGGACACATATTTGGGCATCACTATTGTGAGGAGGCACATATCTGGTTATAACTACTGTGAGGGGGCACATATCTGGTTATAACTACTGTGAGGGGGAACATATCTGGTTATAACTACTGTGAGGGGCACATATCTGGTTATAACTACTGTGAGCGGGCACATATCTGGCCATAACTACTGTGAGGGGGCACATATCTGGGCATCGCTACTATGTGGGGTCACATATCTGGGCATAACTACTGTGAGGGGGCACATATCTGGTTATAACTACTGCGAGGGGGCACATATCTGGCCATAACTACTGTGAGGGGGCCCATATCTGGTATAACTACCGTGAGGGGCACATATCTGGGCATCGCTACTATGTGGGGTCACATATCTGGGCATAACTACCGTGAGGGGCACATATCTGGTATAACTACCGTGAGGGGCACATATCTGGGCATAACTACTGTGAGGGGGCACATATCTGGTTATAACTACTGTGAGGGGGCCCATATCTGGTTATAACTACTGTGAGGGGGCACATATCTGGCCATAACTACTGTGAGGGGGCCCATATCTGGTATAACTACCGTGAGGGGCACATATCTGGGCATAACTACTGTGAGGGGGCACATATCTGGTTATAACTACTGCGAGGGGGCACATATCCGGTTATAACTACTGTGAGGGGGCACATATCTGGCCATAACTACTGTGAGGGGGCCCATATCTGGTATAACTACCGTGAGGGGCACATATCTGGGCATCGCTACTATGTGGGGTCACATATCTGGGCATAACTACCGTGAGGGGCACATATCTGGTATAACTACCGTGTGGGGCACATATCTGGTATAACTACCGTGAGGGGCACATATCTTGTATAACTACCGTGAGGGGGCACATATCTGGTATAACTACCGTGAGGGGCACATATCTGGTATAACTACCGTGAGGGGCACATATCTTGTATAACTACCGTGAGGGGGCACATATCTGGTATAACTACCGTGAGGGACACAAATCTGGTATAACTACCGTGAGGGGCACATACACCGATGAGCAAATGGCTATCAATGGTTTGGTGTTCCATATCTCACCACCCACTGCAGCTTCAGACGTGAGACTCCCATCATTTTATAGTCGATCATCTCAGCTATCTCATACATACATTGGACTTGCAGCTATTCAGCATATAATTAGTTATGCAGATTCTTGTCATGTGACTGTATTGTTACTATTTTGCATCTAAAATTCTGAATGTTAATTCTTATTATTTTGTTAGTAATTTGTAAATCCACCCTTGGCCTTCAGCTCGGGGTGAATCCTTCTGGGCATGCTCTCCGTCAGATTCCCCAGTCTCTTCTACGCATTCCCAATGTTGGTCCATACTGGTCGACTCACTTGGTAAGAATGGAGCTTTTTCTTCATCTCTACCCACAAGTGTTGGATTGGGTTGTGGTCTGGGGACTGTGGGGACCAATTAGGCTTCCTCCCTCGAACTTAACAGTTCCTTCTCGATCCTTTCGCCCCTTTTCCCTTGTTTCTTCCATCAGAGCCCAGTCTATTGACTTTCGTCTCATCGCTCCAAATCCCCCGTTTCCAATCCTCCACTGTTTATACTTTTTTGAAAACTTGAGCCGACTCTTCTTATAACGATATTGAAGTCGAGGCTTCTTCACCTTTTTTCGGGCCACGATTCCACGGTGCTTGCATGGACGTCTGTGATTTCACTATTACGAAGCATAAAAGCCGCCTCCACTGCCGTGTTTGTCGCGCCAGAACTGATAGACCTTGTGATGAGACAACTTGTTGACCCCGATATTTTGCCTGGACGTCCAGAAATCAAAATGATGGGAGTCTCACGTCCGAAGCTGTAGTGGATGGTGAGATATGGAGCCTGGAAGTCAGAAGAGCAAAACATTGATACCCCTTTGCTCGTCAGTGTATGCTGATAACAGCATAGAGTGTTGCTAGCTGGGCTCCGGTCCGAGCAGTGATGAAGTACTGGCCAGAGGTGGATAATGGTCGACCGCTCCGCTGACGGTATGAACATAAAACAAGCTTACAGTGATTGGCCGAGGTTCAGTCAACCAGAATAAAAGGCTTAGTTTTGAGGCTGGTTGAGCGCCCCTCCCCTAATAATACCCCATTAGGGCCCCTGAGAATTAATAATGACCCCTTAAGTGCCCCCCAGAGTTAATAATACCCCCATTAGGGCCCCTGAGAATTAATAATGACCCCTTTAGTGCCCCCCAGAATTAATAATACCCCCATTAGGGCCCCCGAGAATTCATAATGACCCCTTTAGTTCCCCCCAGAATTAATAATAACCCCATTAGTGCCCCCCAGTAATAGTAATGCCCCCATTAGTGGACCCTAATATTAACAATGCTCCCATTAGTGCCCCCCAGAATTAATAATACCCCCATTAGTGCCCCCCAGAATTAATAATGCCCCCATTAGTGCCCCCCAGTAATAGTAATGCCCCCATTAGTGGCCCCCAATATTAACATTGCCCCCATTAGTGCCCCCCAGAATTAATAATGCCCCTATTAGTGCCCCCCAGTAAGAGTAATGCACCCATTAGTGGACCCTAATATTAACAATGCTCCCATTAGTGACCCCCAGAATTAATAATGCCCCCTTAGTGCACCACAGAATTTATAATGCCCCCATTAGTGCCCCCAGAATTAATAATGCCCCCATTAGGGGTCCCCAACATTAATAACGCCCCCATTAGTGCCCCCAGAATTAATAATGCCCCCATTAGTGCCCCCCAAAATTAATAATGCCCCCTTCTCTGCTTGTGCAAAAAAAAAAAAAAACCTGCGTAGGACAGGACCTGTGCTCCAGCGTGATGAGCTCTTACAGGTCCTGCTGTGAAACGTCATCGCTCCCCATCGCTTACCGGCCGGGTGGCAGCTCTACCGTCCCTCACAGCTCTTAAAGGGATTCTGTCAGCTAGGTTTAGCCTATAGAGCTGCGGACATGCGCTGTTAGATCGCCGCTAGCACGTCCACAATATACAGTGCTTTATTCAGTCAAAACAGTGATTTTATATATATGCAAATGAGGCTAGTAGGAGCCCAAGGGGCTGTTACCAACATTTCAGGAGTCCAGACACGCCCACTGTGAAGGAGCCCAGACACGCCCACCGTGAAGGAGCCCAGACACGCCCACCGTGAAGGAGCCCAGACATGCCCACCGTGAAGGATCCCAGACAAGCCCACCGTGAAGGAGCCCAGACACGCCCACCGTGAAGGAGCCCAGACACGCCCACCGTGAAGGAGCCCAGACACGCCCACCGTGAAGGAGCCCAGACACGCCCACCGTGAAGGAGCCCAGACACGCCCACCGTGAAGGATCCCAGACAAGCCCACCGTGAAGGAGCCCAGACGCGCCCACCATGAAGGAGCCCAGACACGTCCACTGTGAAGGAGCCCAGACATGCCCACTGTGAAGGAGCCCAGACACGCCCACCGTGAAGGAGCCCAGACACGCCCACCGTGAAGGAGCCCAGACACACCCACCGTGAAGGAGCTCAGACATGCCCACCATGAAGGAGCCCAGACACGCCCACCGTGAAGGAGCCCAAACATGCCCACTGTGAAGGAGCCCAGACACGCCCACCGTGAAGGAGCCCAGACACACCCACTGTGAAGGAGCCCAGACACGCCCACCGTGAAGGAGCCCAGACACACCCACTGTGAAGGAGCCCAGACACGCTCACCGTGAAGGAGCCCAGACACGCCCACCATGAAGGAGCCCAGACACGCCCACTGTGAAGGAGCCCAGACACGCCCACTGTGAAGGAGCCCAGACACGCCCACCGTGAAGGAGCCCAGACACGCCCACCGTGAAGGAGCCCAGACACGCCCACTGTGAAGGAGCCCAGACACACCCACTGTGAAGGGCCCAGACACGCCACGTGAAGGAGCCCAGACACCACTGTGAAGGAGCCGACGCTCACCGTGAAGGAGCCCAGACACGCCCACCATGAAGGAGCCCAGACACTCCCACTGTGAAGGAGCCCAGACACGCCCACTGTGAAGGAGCCCAGACACGCCCACCGTGAAGGAGCCCAGACACGCCCACCGTGAAGGAGCCCAGACACACCCACTGTGAAGGAGCTCAGACACGCCCACCATGAAGGAGCCCAGACACGCCCACCGTGAAGGAGCCCAGACATGCCCACTGTGAAGGAGCCCAGACACGCCCACCGTGAAGGAGCCCAGACACACCCACTGTGAAGGAGCCTAGACACGCTCACCGTGAAGGAGCCCAGACACGCCCACTGTGAAGGAGCCTAGACACGCTCACCGTGAAGGAGCCCAGACACGCCCACTGTGAAGGAGCCCAGACACACCCACTGCCTCTCCCCCCATCATCATGTGCCAGTAACAACTGCCAACAAACCTCGCCATGTGCCAGTACCAAGTTTAAGTGCCAACCACCCCCCATGTGCCAGTATCAAGTGCCAAAATCTCTTCTAGGAGCAGTATTATAGTAGTTATATTCATGTGCATAGGAGGCAGTATTATAGTTGTTATATTCTTGTACATAGGAGGCAGTATTATAGTAGTTATATTCTTGTACATAGGAGCAGTATTATAGTAGTTATATTCATGTGCATAGGAGGCAGTATTATAGTTGTTATATTCTTGTACATAGGAGGCAGTATTATAGTAGTTATATTCTTGTACATAGGAGCAGTATTATAGTAGTTATATTCCTGTGCATAGGAGCAGTATTATAGTAGTTATATTCTTGTACATAGTAGCAGTATTATAGTAGTTATATTCTTGTACATAGGAGCAGTATTATAGTAGTTATATTCATGTGCATAGGAGGCAGTATTATAGTTGTTATATTCTTGTACATAGGAGGCAGTATTATAGTAGTTATATTCTTGTACATAGGAGCAGTATTATAGTAGTTATATTCATGTGCATAGGAGGCAGTATTATAGTAGTTATATTCTTGTACATAGGAGCAGTATTATAGTAGTTATATTCATGTGCATAGGAGGCTGTATTATAGTTGTTATATTCTTGTACATAGGAGGCAGTATTATAGTAGTTATATTCTTGTACATAGGAGCAGTATTATAGTAGTTATATCCCTGTACATATGAGCAGTATTATAGTAGTTATATTCTTGTACATAGGAGCAGTATTATAGTAGTTATATCCCTGTACATAGGAGCAGTATTATAGTAGTTATATTCTTGTATATAGGAGCAGTATTATAGTAGTTATATTCTTGTACATAGGAGCAGTATTATAGTAGTTATATTCCTGTACATAGGAGCAGTATTATAGTAGTTATATTCTTGTACATAGGAGCAGTATTATAGTAGTTATATTCTTGTACATAGAAGCAGTATTATAGTAGTTATATTCTTGTACATAGGAGCAGTATTATAGTAGTTATATTCTTGTACATAGGAGCAGTACTATAGTGGTCATATTCTTGAATATAGGAGCAATATTATAGTAGTTATATTTGTGTATATAGGAGGCAGTATTATAGTAGTTATATTCTTGTACATAGGAGCAGTATTATAGTAGTTATATTCATGTGCATAGGAGGCAGTATTATAGTAGTTATATTCTTGTACATAGGAGCAGTATTATAGTAGTTATATTCATGTGCATAGGAGGCTGTATTATAGTTGTTATATTCTTGTACATAGGAGGCAGTATTATAGTAGTTATATTCTTGTACATAGGAGCAGTATTATAGTAGTTATATCCCTGTACATATGAGCAGTATTATAGTAGTTATATTCTTGTACATAGGAGCAGTATTATAGTAGTTATATTCTTGTACATAGGAGCAGTATTATAGTAGTTATATTCTTGTACATAGAAGCAGTATTATAGTAGTTATATTCTTGTACATAGGAGCAGTATTATAGTAGATATATTCCTGTACATAGGAGCAGTATTATAGTAGTTATATTCTTGTACATAGGAGCAGTATTATAGTAGTTATATTCTTGTACATAGGAGCAGTATTATAGTAGTTATATTCTTGTACATAGGAGCAGTATTATAGTAGTTATATTCTTGTACATAGGAGCAGTACTATAGTGGTCATATTCTTGTATATAGGAGCAATATTATAGTAGTTATATTTGTGTATATAGGAGGCAGTATTATAGTAGTTATATTCTTGTACATAGTAGCAGTATTATAGTAGTTATATTCTTGTACATAGTAGCAGTATTATAGTAGTTATATTCTTGTACATAGGAGCAGTATTATAGTAGTTATATTCTTGTACATAGGAGCAGTATTATAGTAGTATTATATTATAGTTATTGCAGCTTATACACAGAATTTTACTCTACAGATGCTTTCTTTGACAAAAGATATAATGACTTTCTTTAAGTTAACAGAATTTTGACTTTGTGGTTTCATCTCAGTTCCAAAAAAATGTAAACTTTTTGTATTTCGTCACTTTGTTCCTTCCTTCTTGTGTTTGCTTCTGGTAATTACATAATAATGTGTTTTGGAGTTGTCCTTTAAACACTCGTATAATTTCCATTGTGGCTTTTGGCGTCTGGATTGGGCCATTTCCATATCAGATCGGACTCTCCTGGTTCTGTTCTTCATACAATGCTTGATTTATGTGCAGAGGGACCACCTCCATAGCGGCTGCTATCTGGTCACTTACACCACACTCACCACCGGCTTTAACCGGCTCACCAGTATGGTTGGTGGTTGTGATGTTATCCCCAGGAGTTGGGAATGGAGCCGAGACCACCAAGTCTTCCACTCGTCCTTCTTTGGAAACTTGAAGAAAGCAGTTCAGTTTGTATTTTTCCTATTCTCATAGCAAAACATCTCTATACGAGGCTGATATCATTAGTAAGCAGAAATCGCTTCCATTCCTGGAGTCTTCAGCCGCACGTTCAGCGTGGGTCGCCCAGATAATCCACACTTCATAAATCACCCGACTTCTTCATCAATGACTTGTAGGTGATCAAGTGAATTGTGCCAAAATCCTAAAATGTTCTCTTTATGAGCTCAAAACGTAAAAGCTTCCCCTCCTGGCGTGTATCTGAAGTTGCCAGGGATCCTAAGAGGTTTCGCCCCAGGACAGCTTATGGTGAGGTTACGGGGCAGAGATGCATTGTGGGTACTCATTTCATACCTTTTCTTTCAAGGATTGTTTAATTTTTATTTTTTGTAAAATTCAGTGGAAAAAAATGCAGTGAAAGCATCACGTGGCCCCAACTGAATGCTAACCCACCAGTCTACTGTCAGATTTTATTTGGAATCCTCTGTGATGATGTCAATGATGTGAGTTGTCCTCATGACGCAGCCGTGATTGACTAAGAATCATATGATGTCACTATTGTCTACTGGACAGTGATATGATGTCACTATTGTCTACTGGACAGTGATATGATGTCACTGTGGACTACTGGACAGCCATATGATGTCACTGTGGACTACTGGACAGCCATATTATATCACTATGGACTACATGACGATAATATGATGTCACTCTGGACTATTGGAAGGACTACTTACTCCAACTGCTTGACCACGCATGCAGGAGCTGCCTCCAGTAGGTGGGGGAGCCATAGGCAAGGCCTTTGGGTTGTGCAAATGGTGCAGTCACAGAAGGCACATCACCACTATCTGCTAAAGGTGGCACCTCAGATAACCTGGCACCCTAGGCTTCTGCCCACCACAGATGACAGTGGGGTTCCCCAGTTTTGGAAAACATTTTCTTTTAGCAGAGCTAGTGAAAGCGGTTATAAAGAACATTTCAGGAGGACCTGTCCTGTATTACAAAGGCAATCCTTTGAGAAGTACAATGTAGTTCCTCATTCCTCCTGTGGTGGCACTGTAGGGAAGATGAACACTTCCTTCCAGGATGTCCCACAGATCCCAGCTGATCACTAGAGATCCCTGCAGAACACCTTCTGATCAAGTGATGGTAAAGGAAGAATAATAGCAGAGAACCCCTTTAAAATAGCAAGGTTTATTTAGACGTTGTAAGTAGAGTTGAGCGGACACCTGGATGTTCGGGTTCGAGAAGTTCAGCCGAACTTCACGAAAATGTTCGGGATCCGAACTCAACCCGAACTTGACCTCGAACCCGAAACCCATTGAAGTCAATGGGGACCCGAACTTTTGGGCACTAAAAAGGCAGTAAAATAGCCCAGGAAAGGGCTAGAGGGCTGCAAAAGGCAGGAAAATGTAGGTAAATCCCCTGCAAACAAATGTGGATAGGGAAATGAATAAAATAAAATAAATAAAAATTAACCAATATCAATTGGTAACTTGGAGGAGGAGGTGGAATAGGAGGTTGGGGTGGTGTCAGGTGGGAATGCTATGGGAGTTGAAGTTCTCATCACAGCCTAAAAGGATTCATGTCTGCCAGCAGTGCCACAGGCCTCATTCACAGACTCAGGGCCATGGCTACCATACATGGGAGTTGAACTTCTCATCACAGCCAAGAAGGATTCATGTCCGCCTGCAGGGCCACAGGCCTCATTCACACATTCAGGCCCACGGGACCCACAAAGAGGAGAGTTAAAATCACGCCAAATCAGTATTGATTTCACCCAGCAATGCCACAGGCCTCATTCACAGATTCAGACCCATGTCTCCCACAAAGAGGAGAGTTACAATCACGCCAAATCAGTATTGATTTCACCCAGTAGTGCCACAGGCCTCATTCACAGATTCAGGACCATGGCACCCGCAAAGAGGACAGCGGTCCCATAACAGCAACACAGGCCTTAGGTCAACCTGCAATGGAACAGGCCATTATCATTTATGTAGGCCCCTGACACCCAGACAGAGGAGAGGTCATTTGACAGTAAAAAGAAGTTAATGTCTCCCACCAGTACAGCAGGCGATGAAACGAAATATAGGCCCCTAACAACCAGACAATGGGGAGGTCATTCGACAGTAAAAAGAGTTTAATGTCTCCCACCAATGCAGCAAGCGATTAAACAAAATATAGGCCCCTGACAACCAGACAATGGGGAGTTCATTTGAAAGTAAAAAGAGTTTAATGTCTCCCACCAATACAGCAGGCGATTAAACAAAATTTAGGCCCCTGACAGCCAGACAATGGGGAGGTCATTTGACAGTAAAACAAAATTGATGTCTCCCACCAATGCAGCAAGCGATTAAACGAAATATTGGCCCCTAACAGCCAGACAATGGGGAGGGCATTTGACAGTATAAAGAGTTTAATGTCTCCCACCAATGCAGCAAGCGATGAAACAAAATATAGGCCCCTGACAACCAGACAATGGGGAGGTCATTTCACAGTAAAAAGAGGATGTCACCCACCAAAGCAACAGTTCATTATCTGAAATGTGGGCCCCAGCACCCAGACAGAGGAGAGAAGTCCCATAGAAGAAAATCAGGCTTCATGTCACCCAGCAATGGAAAAGGCTACTTTCAGTTATTTAGGCACCAGCAGCCAGACAGAGGAGAGAGGTCGCATAGCAGAAAATCAAGCTTCATGTCACTAGCCAAAGCAGCAAGCGATTAACCCCTTAAGGACCCATGACGTATGGGTACGTCATGGGTCCGATCCCTAAGTATGGCGCCCGCTCCTGCCCTCTGTGGGCGCGATCGCTGCGGGGGTCCGGCTGTTTCCTGTAGCTGACCCCCGCGGCTAATGATCGCGGCCGGCAGCGATGCCGATCGCAATCATTTAACCCCGCAGATGCCGTGGTCAATCCTGACCACGGCATCTGCGCAGCTAAACCGAAAGTAAAACTTTCGGCAGCTCTCCGGCTCCCCTAGTGGTGATCGGGAGAATCGGAGCGCTGTAAGGGATAGCCTCAAGCCTTTCATTCAGCATGAGGCTATCACTTACTATTTCCTATGGAGCCCTTGTTAGCAATAGGGCTTCATAGGAAAGTAGTAAAATCCTCATAAACTCCAATACAAGTGTATTGGAGTTTATGTTAAGCTAATCAGATGACTGATTTATATAGGTCCCTATGGGACCTATATAACAGTGTAAAAAGAAAAATAAAAGAAATAAAAAAATAAAAAAATAAATAAAAAAACCTAAAAATTCAAATCACCCCCTTTCCCCAAAATTAAAATAAAATAATAATTTTTTTAAAAATACACATCATGGGTGTCATAATGTGCGAAAACGCCCGTGGTATAAAAATATAAAAATATATTCCCCATACGGTAAACAGAAAAACGGAAAAAAGCGCCCAAATGGCGGATTCGCCATTTTGAGCGCTTCATTTCCTCAAAAAAATTAAATAAAAAGTGATCAAAAAGTCCTACACACCCCATAATGGTATCAACTAAAAGTTCAGATCGCCCCGCAAAAAATAAGCCCCCATACAATGCCATACACTTAATTACAAAAAAGTTATAGGGGTCAAAATATGGCGACAAAAATAAAAAAAAAAATTTCCCACTTTTGAATTTTTTCACTATCAAACACAAGAAAAACTATACATATTGGGTATCGCCGGATTCGTAATGACCTGTAGAATAAAACTAAATGGTCAGTTTTATCACACATCAAACGTCGTAATTTAAAAACCCGTAAAATTGTGGTAGAATTGTTTTTTTTTTTGCAATTTCACCCCATTTGGAATTTTTTTCCCGCTTCCCACTACATCGTATGCAATATTAAATGGTGGCGTTGGAAAGTACAACTTGTCCCGCAAAAATAAAGCCCTCATATGGCCATGTGAACGTAAAAATAAAAAAGTTATGGCTCTCGGAAGGTATGGAGCGCAAAACGAAAATGCAAAAATGAAAAAACCCCGAGTCCTTAAAGGGTTAACAGAATTTTAGGCCCCTGACACCCAGATAGAGGAGAGGTTCATTCAACTTGGGGTTGCCCTCAAAATAATGGTACAATTAAAAAAACAGGATTCAAAAAAGAAGTGCCCCGGAGTACAAGAATGTATGGTTGAGGGCGAGGCAGTTATAAATGTCTATTCTGCACAAGGTACGGACAAGTCCTGTGGGATCCATGCCTGGTTCACTTTAATGAACGTCAGCTTGTCCACATTGGCTGTGGACAGACGGCTGCGCTTGTCTGTAATGACGCCCCCTGCCGTGCTGAATACACGTTCAGACAAAACGCTGGCTGCCGGGCAGGCCAGCACCTCCAAGGCATAAAGGGCAAGCTCTGGCCACGTGGACAATTTGGAGACCCAGAAGTTGAATGGGGCCGAACCATCAGTCAGTACGTGGAGGGGTGTGCACACGTACTGTTCTACCATGTTGTTGAAATGCTGCCTCCTGCTAACATGTTCCCTATCAGCTGGTGGTGCAGTTTGCTGTGGCGCAGTGACAAAACCTTTCCACATCTTGGCCATGCTAATCCTGCTGTCTGAGGAGCTGGCAGTGACACAGCTGCGTTGGCGACCTCTTCCTCCTCTGCCTTTGCCTTGTGCTTCCACTTGTCCCCCCCGTGTCAGTTGGGAATGCTCTCAGGAGCGTGTCTACCAGCGTGCGCTTGTAGTCGCGCATCTTCCTATCACGCTCCAGTGCGGGAATTAAGGTGGGCACGTTGTTCTTGTACCGGGGATCCAGCAGGGTGGAAACCCAGTAGTCCGCACACGTTAAAATGTGGGCAACTCTGCTGTCGTTGCGCAGGCACTGCAGCATGTAGTCGCTCATGTGTGCCAGGCTGCCCAGAGGTTACGATAAGCTGTCCTCTGTAGGTGGTGTATCGTCATCGTCCTCTGTTTCCCCCCAGCCACGCACCAGTGATGGGCCCGAGCTGCGTAGAGTGCCACCCTGCAGTGAACCCGGTTCCTCCTCCTCCTCCTCTACCTCATCCTCCTCCTCCAGAAGTGTGCCCTAGCTGGCCACATGTGTACCAGGAACCCACCCTCTGAGCCACTTCTGTATGACCTGCCTGAAACCCTGTGAAATGCCCCCTCTTCCTCCTGGGCCACCTCCTCTTCCTTCATCGGAGTAATATTTTTTTCAAGGAGACATAGAAGTGGTATTGTAATGCTAACAACGGCGTCATCAGCACTGGCCATGTTGGTTGAGTACTCAAAAGACCGCAACAAGGTACACAGGTCTCGCATGCAGGCCCAGTCACTGGTGGTGATCCGCAGAGCACTGACGCAGCCTGAAACTCATTTCGCATACGAGGCAGTGAGCGGGAAGGCCGAAGTTACACCACCACGACCAGGGTCACGTCCCTTATTTAATGTTCTTCTCATTATTTGCGTTCACCCACCAAGCTGAAAGATTGGTCTCTCTCTGGTGTCAATTTACCTGCCACTAGTCGACAATTACATTCGCTAAGGCAGTGCCCGTGTCATAAAAATGCTCTGTGGACCTAGAATAATGTTTTTTGTGCCCAAAATACACTGATTCTTAATTTCTATGCGGAAATGTAAAATCTTTTGGGGTACGCTGTATGCACAAGTGGTTTTGTGGAACAGGAACAAGTATTTTTGTAATAAAGTACAGAAAATTAGTATTTCACTGCTGTAAATTGAAATTAATTATTTATACGCCGGATGCACAACTGTTTTTTCGGCCTAAAACACAGCTTTTTTCATTAAAACCCAAAATGCAGTTTTGAACTGCTGTACATTAACAGTAGATATTTATACTATGTATGGACACCAGATTTGTGGACCCAGAACACGGATTTGGTCACCAAAATTCACAAATGCAGTATTAGACTGTTATAAATTGTAAATAATTATTTAAACGACGGATGCACAACTGTTTGTTCGGCCGAAAACACAGCTTTTTTCAATAAAACCCCAAAATGCAGTTTTTTACTGCTGTAAATTTAAATTAGATATTTATACCGTGTATGTACAACTGCTTTGTGAAGCAAGAATATTGCTTTTTTCACACAAAAAAAGAATAATGCACTATTTCTAAGCTGTAATGTGAAGTCGCTATTTTGGCGGTGCATTTCAAGATGCTCTGTGGATCAGGATTACCACTCTTTTGTCAAAAAAACATACACTTATGCTGTATTTCACAGCAGCAATGTAAAATTGGTGGTTGTAATGGGTATTTCAGACTGTTTGGTGGACCTTGAATAAAGTTATTTTTCTATAAAAAACAAAGAAGCACTATTTCCCTGCAGAAATATAAAATATGTCGTTGGACGGTGTATGCAGAACTGTTTTGTGAACAAGGAATACGGTTTTTCCCCCAAAATTACACGGATTCTCTATTTCACCGCAGAAATGTCAAATATATATTGTGGCGGTGTAAAATAGGCTTGGTGGATCAGGATGACCATTTTTTTTTAACTAAAATATACTGATGCACTATTTGATAGCTGAAATGGAATATACAGTTTAGTGCATTGTATACACAAGTGTTCAGTGGCACCACAGATCCCAGGCTAGACAAATGGACTATGTCACCCCTTAAACATACAAAAGGCAATATAGGGGACGAGCAGCCAGAAAAAGAAGTTTTTTTCCTTCACTGAGCTACAAAATAGGATTAGGCTGATGTCCCTGGCTGGCTGGCACACATGCAGTACACTGCGGTGGCTAATATGGCCGCCGAGTACTACCTCAGTAACAGAGTACTAAAAAAAGATTTCCCTAGCAGTGGCTGGGTACAGAAATGTTGGATTGCTGAAGCTCTCTCCCTCTCTATGTGCTGTATCGTGTGGATTAAAGTAGCACAGGTTCTTCTAATTTCTGCCCCATTCTGTCCCTGATCGCACCTGCAGCAACCTCTCTCTAAGCTCAAATGAGCAGAGTGACGTGCAGCGCTACGTGACTCCAGCTTAAATAGAGGCTGGGTCACATGCTGCACTTGGCCAATCACAGCCATGCCATTAGTAGGCATGGCTGTGATGGGCTCTTAGGGCAAGAAGTAAAACGCTAGCTGATTGGCTGCTGTGCAGCCCTTCAGAAAGCGGGAAGTAATCGACGAACACCGAACCCGAACCCGAAGTTTTTTGAAAATGTTCGAGTTCGAGTCCGTGTCCCAAATATCCCAAAATTCGGTAGGAACCCGAACTAAACAGTTCGGGTTCGCTTAACTAGTTATAAAGCTCTGATGTGAATGTATGACATTGATCTACAGTACGGCTGCCATTTGCTAAGCACTGTATGACGGCATTTCCATTGTGTGACATCGCTAAACTATGTTATGCTGCCGGCACTGTACTAGATTGGCAATATCGATGTATGGATGAGACAGACCAATTTATGAAAGGTCACCTTCTGGAGAAGGGGTGCCAGCAGCAGAAAGAAGAGGGCATTATAGAATGTCTCTGTATATACATAGTTCAGAAGGTGAAATCTCTTCAGAGGTATCTGAGAGGCCTAAAGAACCCCATACATCACGAGACATTGGGGAACCTAGATAAGGACCCAAAGGGCTAAACTGAGCTGTATATATCACCACCGCAGATCTAGGTGGACCCTTCTAGGCCCAACTGTTTTACTGCTATACTTCCTAAACATCTTCTCCCCGGACTGACAAGGCTTATAACGGGGACAATAGACTGTATTCTCCTGTCCTACAGTCATCCTCTCCCCTGAAATGGCTGATAACGGGGAAATAGATTGTATTCTCCTGTCCTACAGTCATCCTCTCCCCTGAAATGGCTGATAATGGGGGGAAATAGATTGTATTCTCCTGTCCTACAGTCATCCTCTCCCTTGAAATGGCTGATAAAAGGGGGCAATAGACTGTATTCTCCTGTCCTACAGTCACCCTCTCCCCTGAAATGTCTGATAACAGGGGACAATAGACTGTATTCTCCTGTCCTACAGTCACCCTCTCCCCTGAAATGGCTGATAACAGGGGACAATAGACTGTATTCTCCTGTCCTACAGTCACCCTCTCCCCTGAAATGGCTGATAACAGGGGACAATAGACTGTGTTCTCCTGTCCTACAGTCATCCTCCCCCCTGAAATGGCTGATAAAAGGGGGCAATAGACTGTATTCTCCTGTCCTACAGTCATCCTCTCCCCTGAAATGGCTGATAACAGGGGCAATAGACTGTATTCTCCTGTCCTACAGTCATCCTCTCCCCTGAAATGGCTGATAACAGGGACAATAGACTGTATTCTCCTGTCCTACAGTCATCCTCTCCCCTGAAATGGCTGATAACAGGGGCAATAGACTGTATTCTCCTGTCCTACAGTCATCCTCTCCCCTGAAATGGCTGATAACAGGGGGCAATAGACTGTATTCTCCTGTCCTACAGTCATCCTCTCCCCTGAAATGGCTGATAACAGGGGGCAATAGACTGTATTCTCCTGTCCTACAGTCATCCTCTCCCCTGAAATGGCTGATAACAGGGGGCAATAGACTGTATTCTCCTGTCCTACAGTCATCCTCTCCCCTGAAATGGCTGATAACAGGGGGCAATAGACTGTATTCTCCTGTCCTACAGTCATCCTCTCCCCTGAAATGGCTGATAACAGGGGGCAATAGACTGTATTCTCCTGTCCTACAGTCATCCTCTCCCCTGAAATGGCTGATAACAGGGGCAATAGACTGTATTCTCCTGTCCTACAGTCATCCTCTCCCTGAAATGGCTGATAACAGGGGGCAATAGACTGTATTCTCCTGTCCTACAGTCATCCTCTCCCCTGAAATGGCTGATAACAGGGGCAATAGACTGTATTCTCCTGTCCTACAGTCATCCTCTCCCCTGAAATGGCTGATAACAGGGGCAATAGACTGTATTCTCCTGTCCTACAGTCATCCTCTCCCCTGAAATGGCTGATAACAGGGGGCAATAGACTGTATTCTCCTGTCCTACAGTCATCCTCTCCCCTGAAATGGCTGATAACAGGGGGCAATAGACTGTATTCTCCTGTCCTACAGTCATCCTCTCCCCTGAAATGGCTGATAACAGGGGCAATAGACTGTATTCTCCTGTCCTACAGTCATCCTCTCCCCTGAAATGGCTGATAACAGGGAGCAATAGACTGTATTCTCCTGTCCTACAGTCATCCTCTCCCCTGAAATGGCTGATAACAGGGAGCAATAGATTGTATTCTCCTGTCCTACAGTCATCCTCTCCCTGAAATGGCTGATAACAGGGGGCAATAGACTGTATTCTCCTGTCCTACAGTCATCCTCTCCCCTGAAATGGCTGATAACAGGGGCAATAGACTGTATTCTCCTGTCCTACAGTCATCCTCTCCCTGAAATGGCTGATAACAGGGGCAATAGACTGTATTCTCCTGTCCTACAGTCATCCTCTCCCTGAAATGGCTGATAACAGGGGGCAATAGACTGTATTCTCCTGTCCTACAGTCATCCTCTCCCCTGAAATGGCTGATAACAGGGGCAATAGACTGTATTCTCCTGTCCTACAGTCATCCTCTCCCCTGAAATGGCTGATAACAGGGGCAATAGACTGTATTCTCCTGTCCTACAGTCATCCTCTCCCTGAAATGGCTGATAACAGGGGCAATAGACTGTATTCTCCTGTCCTACAGTCATCCTCTCCCCTGAAATGGCTGATAACAGGGGGCAATAGACTGTATTCTCCTGTCCTACAGTCATCCTCTCCCCTGAAATGGCTGATAACAGGGGGCAATAGACTGTATTCTCCTGTCCTACAGTCATCCTCTCCCTGAAATGGCTGATAACAGGGGGCAATAGACTGTATTCTCCTGTCCTACAGTCATCCTCTCCCCTGAAATGGCTGGATAACAGGGAGCAATAGACTGTATTCTCCTGTCCTACAGTCATCCTCTCCCCTGAAATGGCTGATAACAGGGGCAATAGACTGTATTCTCCTGTCCTACAGTCATCCTCTCCCCTGAAATGGCTGATAACAGGGGCAATAGACTGTATTCTCCTGTCCTACAGTCATCCTCTCCCCTGAAATGGCTGATAACAGGGGCAATAGACTGTATTCTCCTGTCCTACAGTCATCCTCTCCCTGAAATGGCTGATAACAGGGGCAATAGACTGTATTCTCCTGTCCTACAGTCATCCTCTCCCCTGAAATGGCTGATAACAGGGAGCAATAGACTGTATTCTCCTGTCCTACAGTCATCCTCTCCCTGAAATGGCTGATAACAGGGAACAATAGACTGTATTCTCCTGTCCTACAGTCATCCTCTCCTCTGAAATGGCTGATAACAGGGGGCAATAGACTGTATTCTCCTGTCCTACAGTCATCCTCTCCCCTGAAATGGCTGATAACAGGAGGCAATAGACTGTATTCTCCTGTCCTACAGTCATCCTCTCCCCTGAAATGGCTGATAACAGGGGGCAATAGACTGTATTCTCCTGTCCTACAGTCATCCTCTCCCTGAAATGGCTGATAACAGGGGCAATAGACTGTATTCTCCTGTCCTACAGTCATCCTCTCCCTGAAATGGCTGATAACAGGGGCAATAGACTGTATTCTCCTGTCCTACAGTCATCCTCTCCCCTGAAATGGCTGATAACAGGGGGCAATAGACTGTATTCTCCTGTCCTACAGTCATCCTCTCCCTGAAATGGCTGATAACAGGGGCAATAGACTGTATTCTCCTGTCCTACAGTCATCCTCTCCCTGAAATGGCTGATAACAGGGAGCAATAGACTGTATTCTCCTGTCCTACAGTCATC
>CM065593.1:395468704-395492280 GCA_033119425.1 Bufotes viridis
TGAGCAGACAGGAGGTTTGTGAGGTACAGCTTCAGCCAATAGCTACAGAGCAGGCCGTGGTGTCAGACAATGGGGTGGAGTTCAGGCACGGGCTGAGCAGACAGGAGGTTTGTGAGGTACAGCTTCAGCCAATAGCTACAGAGCAGGCCGTGGTGTCAGACAATGGGGTGGAGTTCAGGCACGGGCTGAGCAGACAGGAGGTTTGTGAGGTACAGCTTCAGCCAATAGCTACAGAGCAGGCCGTGGTGTCAGACAATGGGGTGGAGTTCAGGCACGGGCTGAGCAGACAGGAGGTTTGTGAGGTACAGCTTCAGCCAATAGCTACAGAGCAGGCCGTGGTGTCAGACAATGGGGTGGAGTTCAGGCACGGGCTGAGCAGACAGGAGGTTTGTGAGGTACAGCTTCAGCCAATAGCTACACAGCAGGCCGTGGTGTCAGACAATGGGGTGGAGTTCAGGCACGGGCTGAGCAGACAGGAGGTTTGTGAGGTACAGCTTCAGCCAATAGCTACAGAGCAGGCCGTGGTGTCAGACAATGGGGTGGAGTTCAGGCACGGGCTGAGCAGACAGGAGGTTTGTGAGGTACAGCTTCAGCCAATAGCTACAGAGCAGGCCGTGGTGTCAGACAATGGGGTGGAGTTCAGGCACGGGCTGAGCAGACAGGAGGTTTGTGAGGTACAGCTTCAACCAATAGCTACACGAGCAGGCCGTGGTGTCAGACAATGGGGTGGAGTTCAGGCACGGGCTGAGCAGACAGGAGGTTTGTGAGGTACAGCTTCAGCCAATAGCTACAGAGCAGGCCGTGGTGTCAGACAATGGGGTGGAGTTCAGGTACGGGCTGAGCAGACAGGAGGTTTGTGAGGTACAGCTTCAAACAATAGCTACAGAGCAGGCCGTGGTGTCAGACAATGGGGTGGAGTTCAGGCACGGGATGAGCAGACAGGATGTTTGTGATGTACAGCTTCAGCCAATAGCTACAGAGCAGGCTGTGGTGTCAGACAATGGGGTGGAGTTCAGGTACGGGCTGAGCAGACAGGAGGTTTGTGAGGTACAGCTTCAACCAATAGCTACAGAGCAGGCCGTGGTGTCAGACAATGGGGTGGAGTTCAGGCACGGGATGAGCAGACAGGATGTTTGTGATGTACAGCTTTAGCCAATAGCTACAGAGCAGGCCGTGGTGTCAGACAATGGGGTGGAGTTCAGGCACGGGCTGAGCAGACAGGAGGTTTGTGAGGTACAGCTTCAGCCAATATCTACCGAGCAGGCCGTGGTGTCAGACAATGGGGTGTAGTTAAGGCACGGGCTGAGCAGGAAGGAGGTTTGTGAGGTACAGGTTCAGCCAATAGCTACAGAGCAGGCCGTGGTGTCAGACAATGGGGTGGAGTTCAGGCACGGGCTGAGCAGACAGGAAGTTTGTGAGGTACAGCTTAAACCAATAGCTACACAGCAGGCCATGGTGTCAGACAATGGGATGGAGTTCAGGCACGGGCTGAGCAGACAAGAGGTTTGTGAGGTACAGCTTCAACCAATAGCTACAGAGCAGGCCGTGGTATCAAACAATGAGGTTGAGTTCAGGCACGGGCTGAGCAGACAGGAGGTTTGTGAGGTACAGCTTCAGCCAATAGCTACACAGCAGGCCGTGGTGTCAGACAATGGGGTGGAGTTCAGGCACGGGCTGAGCAGAAAGGAGGTTTGTGAGGTACAGCTTCAACCAATAGCTATAGAGCAGGCCGTGGTGTTAGACAATGGGATGGAGTTCAGGCACGTGCTGGGCAGACAGAAAGTTTGTGAGGTACAGCTTCAGCCAATAGCTACAGAGCAGGCCGTGGTATCAAACAATGAGGTTGAGTTCAGGCACGGGCTGAGCAGACAGGAGGTTTGTGAGGTACAGCTTCAACCAATAGCTATAGAGCAGGCCGTGGTGTCAGACAATGGGGTGTAGTTAAGGCACGGGCTGAGCAGGAAGGAGGTTTGTGAGGTACAGGTTCAGCCAATAGCTACAGAGCAGGCCGTGGTGTCAGACAATGGGGTGGAGTTCAGGCACGGGCTGAGCAGACAGGAAGTTTGTGAGGTACAGCTTAAACCAATAGCTACACAGCAGGCCATGGTGTCAGACAATGGGATGGAGTTCAGGCACGGGCTGAGCAGACAGGAGGTTTGTGAGGTACAGCTTCAGCCAATATCTACCGAGCAGGCCGTGGTGTCAGACAATGGGGTGGAGTTAAGGCACGGGCTGAGCAGGAAGGAGGTTTGTGAGGTACAGCTTCAGCCAATAGCTACAGAGCAGGCCGTGGTGTCAGACAATGGGGTGGAGTTCAGGCACGGGCTGAGCAGACAGGAGGTTTGTGATGTACAGCTTCAGCAAATAGCTACAGAGCAGGCCGTGGTGTCAGACAATGGGGTGGAGTTCAGGCATGGGCTGAGCAGACAGGAGGTTTGTGAGGTACAGCTTCAGCCAATAGCTACAGAGCAGGCCGTGGTGTCAGACAATGGGGTGGAGTTCAGGCACGGGCTGAGCAGAAAGGAGGTTTGTGAGGTACAGCTTTAACCAATAGCTACAGAGCAGGCCGTGGTGTCAGACAATGGGGTGGAGTTCAGGCACGGGCTGAGCAGACAGGATGTTTGTGATGTACAGCTTCAGCCAATAGCTACAGAGCAGGCCATGGTGGCAGACAATGGGGTGGAGTTCAGGCACAGGATATGCAGACAGGAAATTTGTGGGGTACAGCTTCAGCCAATAGCTACAGAGCAGGCCGTAATGTCAGACAATGGGGTGGAGTTCAGGCACGGGCTGAGCAGACAGGAGGTTTGTGAGGTACAGCTTCAACCAATAGCTACAGAGCAGGCCGTGGTGTCAGACAATGAGGTGGAGTTCAGGCACGGGCTGAGCAGACAGGAGTTTTGTGAGGTACAGCTTCAGCCAATAGCTACAGAGCAGGCCGTGGTGTCAGACAATGGGGTGGAGTTCAGGCACAGGATTTGCAGACAGGAAATTTGTGGGGTACAGCTTCAGCCAATAGCTACAGAGCAGGCCGTAGTGTCAGACAATAGGGTGGAGTTCAGGCACAGGATATGCAGACAGGAAATTTGTGGGGTACAGCTTCAGCCAATAGCTACAGAGCAGGCCGTAGTGTCAGACAATGGGGTGGAGTTCAGGCACAGGATATGCAGACAGGAGTTTTGTGAGGTACAGCTTCAGCCAATAGCTACAGAGCAGGCCGTGGAGTCAGACAATGGGGTGGAGTTCAGGCACGGGCTGAGCAGACAGGAGGTTTGTGATGTACAGCTTAAGCCAATATCTACCGAGCAGGCCGTGGTGTCAGACAATGGGGTGGAGTTCAGGAATGGGCTGAGCAGACAGGAGGTTTGTGGGGTACAGCTTCGGCCAATAGCTACAGAGCAGGCCATGGTGTCAGACAATGGGGTGGAGTTCAGGCACGGGATGAGCAGACAAGAGGTTTGTGAGGTACAGCTTCGGCCAATAGCTACACAGCAGGCCGTGGTGTCAGACAATGGGGTGGAGTTCAGGCACGGGCTGAGCAGACAGGAGGTTTGTGAGGTACAGCTTCAGCCATTAGCTATAGAGCAGGCCGTGGTGTCAGACAATGGGGTGGAGTTCAGGCACGGGCTGAGCAGACAGGAGGTTTGTGAGGTACAGCTTTAACCAATAGCTACACAGCAGACCGTGGTGTCAGACAATGGGGTGGAGTTCAGGCACGGCCTGATCAGACAGGAGGTTTGTGAGGTACAGCTTCAGCCAATAGCTACACAGCAGACCGTGGTGTCAGACAATGGGGTGGAGTTCAGGCACGGGCTGAGCAGACAGGAGGTTTGTGAGGTACAGCTTCAGCCAATAGCTACACAGCAGACCGTGGTGTCAGACAATGGGGTGGAGTTCAGGCACGGGCTGAGCAGACAGGAGGTTTGTGAGGTACAGCTTCAGCCAATAGCTACACAGCAGACCGTGGTGTCAGACAATGGGGTGGAGTTCAGGCACGGGCTGAGCAGACAGGAGGTTTGTGAGGTACAGCTTCAACCAATAGCTACACAGCAGGCCGTGGTGTCAGACAATCGGGTGGAGTTCAGGCACGGGCTGAGCAGACAGGAGGTTTGTGAGGTACAGCTTCAGCCAATATCTACCGAGCAGGCCGTGGTGTCAGACAATGGGGTGGAGTTAAGGCACGGGCTGAGCAGGAAGGAGGTTTGTGAGGTACAGCTTCAGCCAATAGCTACAGAGCAGGCCGTGGTGTCAGACAATGGGGTGGAGTTCAGGTACGGGCTGAGCAGACAGGAGGTTTGTGAGGTACAGCTTCAACCAATTGCTACAGAGCAGGCCGTGTCGTCAGACAATGGGGTGGAGTTCAGGCATGGGATGAGCAGACAGGATGTTTGTGATGTACAGCTTCAGCCAATAGCTACAGAGCAGGCTGTGGTGTCAGACAATGGGGTGGAGTTCAGGTACGGGCTGAGCAGACAGGAGGTTTGTGAGGTACAGCTTCAACCAATAGCTACAGAGCAGGCCGTGGTGTCAGACAATGGGGTGGAGTTCAGGCACGGGATGAGCAGACAGGATGTTTGTGATGTACAGCTTTAGCCAATAGCTACAGAGCAGGCCGTGGTGTCAGACAATGGGGTGGAGTTCAGGCACGGGCTGAGCAGACAGGAGGTTTGTGAGGTACAGCTTCAGCCAATATCTACCGAGCAGGCCGTGGTGTCAGACAATGGGGTGTAGTTAAGGCACGGGCTGAGCAGGAAGGAGGTTTGTGAGGTACAGGTTCAGCCAATAGCTACAGAGCAGGCCGTGGTGTCAGACAATGGGGTGGAGTTCAGGCACGGGCTGAGCAGACAGGAAGTTTGTGAGGTACAGCTTAAACCAATAGCTACACAGCAGGCCATGGTGTCAGACAATGGGATGGAGTTCAGGCACGGGCTGAGCAGACAAGAGGTTTGTGAGGTACAGCTTCAACCAATAGCTACAGAGCAGGCCGTGGTATCAAACAATGAGGTTGAGTTCAGGCACGGGCTGAGCAGACAGGAGGTTTGTGAGGTACAGCTTCAGCCAATAGCTACACAGCAGGCCGTGGTGTCAGACAATGGGGTGGAGTTCAGGCACGGGCTGAGCAGACAGGAGGTTTGTGAGGTACAGCTTCAACCAATAGCTATAGAGCAGGCCGTGGTGTTAGACAATGGGATGGAGTTCAGGCACGTGCTGGGCAGACAGAAAGTTTGTGAGGTACAGCTTCAGCCAATAGCTACAGAGCAGGCCGTGGTATCAAACAATGAGGTTGAGTTCAGGCACGGGCTGAGCAGACAGGAGGTTTGTGAGGTACAGCTTCAACCAATAGCTATAGAGCAGGCCGTGGTGTCAGACAATGGGGTGTAGTTAAGGCACGGGCTGAGCAGGAAGGAGGTTTGTGAGGTACAGCTTCAACCAATAGCTATAGAGCAGGCCGTGGTGTCAGACAATGGGGTGTAGTTAAGGCACGGGCTGAGCAGACAGGAAGTTTGTGAGGTACAGCTTAAACCAATAGCTACACAGCAGGCCATGGTGTCAGACAATGGGATGGAGTTCAGGCACGGGGTGAGCAGACAAGAGGTTTGTGAGGTACAGCTTCAACCAATAGCTACAGAGCAGGCCGTGGTATCAAACAATGAGGTTGAGTTCAGGCACGGGATGAGCAGACAGGAGGTTTGTGAGGTACAGCTTCAACCAATAGCTATAGAGCAGGCCGTGGTGTTAGACAATGGGATGGAGTTCAGGCACGGGCTGGGCAGACAGGAAGTTTGTGAGGTACAGCTTCAGCCAATAGCTACAGAGCAGGCCGTGGGTGTCAGACAATGGGGTGGAGTTCAGGCACGGGCTGAGCAGAAAGGAGGTTTGTGAGGTAAAGCTTCAACCAATAGCTACACAGCAGACCGTGGTGTCAGACAATGGGGTGGAGTTCATGCACGGGATGAGCAGACAGGAGGTTTGTGAGGTACAGCTTCAGCCAATAGCTACAGAGCAGGCCGTGGTGTCAGACAATGGGGTGGAGTTCAGGCACGGGCTGAGCAGACAGGAAGTTTGTGAGGTACAGCTTCAGCCATTAGCTATAGAGCAGGCCGTGGTGTCAGACAATGGGGTGGAGCTCAGGAACGGGCTGAGCAGAAAGGAGGTTTGTGAGGTACAGCTTTAACCAATAGCTACACAGCAGGCCGTGGTGTCAGAAAATGGGGTGGAGTTCAGGCACGGGCTGAGCAGACAGGAAGTTTGTGAGGTACAGCTTCAACCAATAGCTACACAGCAGGCCGTGGTGTCAGACAATGAGGTGGAGTTCAGGCACGGGCTGAGCAGACAGAAGGTTTGTGAGGTACAGCATAAACCAATATCTACAGAGCAGGCCATGGTGTCAGACAATGGGGTGGAGTTCAGGCACGGGCTGAGCAGACAGGAGGTTTGTGAGGTACAGCTTCAGCCAATAGCTACAGAACAGGCCGTGGTGTCAGACAATGGGGTGGAGTTCAGGCACAGACTGAGCAGACAGGAGGTTTGTGAGGTACAGCTTCAGCCAATAGCTACAGAGCAGGCCGTGGTGTCAGACAATGGGGTGGAGTTCAGGTACGGGCTGAGCAGACAGGAGGTTTGTGAGGTACAGCTTCAACCAATAGCTACAGAGCAGGCCGTGGTGTCAGACAATGGGGTGGAGTTCAGGCACGGGCTGAGCAGACAGGAGGTTTGTGATGTACAGCTTCAGCAAATAGCTACAGAGCAGGCCGTGGTGTCAGACAATGGGGTGGAGTTCAGGTACGGGCTGAGCAGACAGGAGGTTTGTGAGGTACAGCTTCAACCAATAGCTACAGAGCAGGCCGTGGTGTCAGACAATGGGGTGGAGTTCAGGCACGGGCTGAGCAGACAGGAGGTTTGTGAGGTACAGCTTCAGCCAATATCTACCGAGCAGGCCGTGGTGTCAGACAATGGGGTGGAGTTCAGGCACGGGCTGAGCAGACAGGAAGTTTGTGAGGTACAGCTTAAACCAATAGCTACACAGCAGGCCATGGTGTCAGACAATGGGATGGAGTTCAGGCACGGGCTGAGCAGGCAAGAGGTTTGTGAGGTACAGCTTCAACCAATAGCTACAGAGCAGGCCGTAGTGTCAGACAATGAGGTTGAGTTCAGGCACGGGCTGAGCAGACAGGAGGTTTGTGAGGTACAGCTTCAACCAATAGCTATAGAGCAGGCCGTGGTGTTAGACAATGGGATGGAGTTCAGGCACGGGCTGGGCAGACAGGAAGTTTGTGAGGTACAGCTTCAGCCAATAGCTACAGAGCAGGCCGTGGTGTCAGACTATGGGGTGGAGTTCAGGCACGGGCTGAGCAGACAGGAGGTTTGTGAGGTACAGCTTCAACCAATAGCTATAGAGCAGGCCGTGGTGTCAGACAATGGGGTGGAGTTCAGGCACGGGCTGAGCAGACAGGAGGTTTGTGAGGTACAGCTTCAGCCAATAGCTACAGAGCAGGCCGTGGTGTCAGACAATGGGGTGGAGTTCAGGCACGGGCTGAGCAGACAGGGCGTGTGTGAGGTACAGCTTCAACCAATAGCTACAGAGCAGGCCGTGGTGTCAGACAATGGGGTGGAGTTCAGGCACGGGCTGAGCAGACAGGAGGTTTGTGAGGTACAGCTTCAGCCAATATCTACAGAGCAGGCCTTGGTGTCAGACAATGGGGTGGAGTTCAGGCACGGGATGAGTAGACAGGATGTTTGTGAGGTACAGCTTCAGCCAATATCTACCGAGCAGGCCGTGGTGTCAGACAATGGGGTGGAGTTCAGGCACAGGCTGAGCAGACAGGAGGTTTGTGAGGTACAGCTTCAGCCAATATCTACAGAGCAGGCCGTGGAGTCAGACAATGGGGTGGAGTTCAGGCACGGGCTGAGCAGACAAGAGGTTTGTGAGGTACAGCTTCAACCAATATCTACAGAGCAGGCCGTGGTGTCAGACAATGGGGTGGAGTTCAGGCACAGACTGAGCAGACAGGAGGTTTGTGAGGTACAGCTTCAGCCAATATCTACAGAGCAGGCCGTGGTGTCAGACAATGGGGTGGAGTTCAGGCACGGGCTGAGCAGACAGGAGGTTTGTGATGTACAGCTTCAACCAATAGCTACAGAGCAGGCCGTGGTGTCAGACAATGGGGTGGAGTTCAGGCACGGGATGAGCAGACAGGAAGTCTTTGACAGCCTAAGCCAATAGCTACAGAGCAAGAATTGATAACATAAGGGTGGAGTTCAGGCAGGGTTCGGGAAGTCAGAAAGTCTGTGAGATGCAATTTTGGCCAATAGCTGTAGAGCAGGAAGTGATGTCAGAGAAAAGGGTTGTTATGTTGGAAACTGCCAAGGAAGTGGTCAGAGAACCAAGACACTAAGCATGGAGATTATAACTGGACGAGTTTAGTTATAGGCCAGGAAAGAGAAAGTTTAGAGACATCTGATGAGGTGGAGAATGATGCCAGGTCATGGTGATGACACCTACAAAGTCCAGGACTTCAACCTGGAAGGAACCAGCGGCCAAGAAGGCACTCGAATCCCACAGGATCCATCATCGACATCACATACCCCACCCCGTGATCCAAGACTAGGGTGCCGCAATAGTCCTGAAGGGATTAGGAAGCTACATGAAGATCCTGACTCCAAGGGTATGAGGATTGGAGAGTTTCAGAGGTCAAAGGTCCATCTGTTTTATCACTAAGGCCCCTTTCACACGGGCATGATTTCCGCGCGGGTGCAATGCATGAGGTGAACGCATTGCACCCGCACTGAATCCGGACCCATTCATTTCTATGGGGCTGTGCACATGAGCGGTGATTTTACCGCATCACTTTTGTGTTGCGTGAAAATCGCAGCATGCTCTATATTGTGCGTTTTTCACGCAACGCAGACCCCATAGAAGTGAATGGGGCTGCGGGAAAATCGCAAGTATCCGCAAGCAAGTGCAGATGTGGTGCGATTTTCCCGCATGGTTTCTAGGAAACGATCGGGATGGGGACCTGATCTTTATTATTTTCCCTTGTAACATGGTTATAAAAGAAAATAATAGCATTCTCAATAGAGAATGCAAAGTAAAAAGGGCAATAGAGGGTTAAAAATAATAGTGAAAAAACTCACCTCTTCCATTTGATCGCGTAGCTCCGGTGTTCTGTTCTGTCTTCAGCTGGGCGGGGGTGAAGGACCTTCAGTGACGCCACTGGGTCACATGGTCCAATCACGTGCCTTGCCCATCACATGGAAGCAGGTGATTGGACCATGTGACCCAGTGACATCACTGAAGGTCCTTCACACCCCCCAGCTGAAGACAGAACAGGAGACCGGCAGCTACGTGATCAAATGGAGTAGGTGAGTTTTTTTTTTTTTAACCCTCTATTACCCTTTTTACTTTGCATTCTGTATTGAGAATGCTATTATTTTCCTTTATAACCATGTTATAAAGGAAAATAATAAAATATACAGAATACTCAACCCGAAACCGGACTTCAGTGATGAAGTCCGGGTTCGGGTCTGGGTACCAAACATGCCGATTTTACCCACGCATTAAATCGCTTTACACTCGCGCGGAAAAATCACGCATTTTCCTGCAACGCACCCGCCTCTTATCCGTGTGAAAGAGGCCTAAGACATGCCAGAAGGTACATTCAGGTGAATGAAGGCTTCTCCACAGAGGAGCGCTCTTTTATGCCAATCTGTGGCGAATATCCATACATATAACGCGTGGAGGTGGACGTTTCTAGGCACCATCTATCCTAGGAGGAGCAGGTCCTTCCACCCGTCCAGGATGTCAGCGGCGAGCAGTATTTATAGACACTACGGTGGTGGTGGTAAACCATTTCATAGCTGAATTCGCATTCCATAAACATGTGGAGGTGGTTGGACGTTTCCTTCCTCCGTTTCTGTGGCTTTCTCACAAGAGTTGTGTTACCAGACTGCATGTTAATAACACGGAGCGTCATGGCGATGAGGTCAGCAGGACGCGGCTACGAGCAGAGATCCAATGATTGAGCTAATGACGCCAGGGGGCTCATATTTTTGGAGGAGTATTGCCCGGACACCTGAGTGAGGCTGAACTTGTCCTCCTGCATCTCAGGTTCCTTTCTCCGGTGATTGGGTTCAGCTTCCATGGTGTGAGGGTAATTGGCGGAGGAATTTCCCCACTATAGTTTATTGGCGTATGTTAGTCCAGTCACAGACAGAAGAACAGGGGTAGGGAATATGGAGGCAGAAGACATGTGCGGGCCCTAGAGTCCAAAGAGAAACATAATAAAATACCAAAGCCATAAAAGGCACATAATAGGTGGAGAGCCTGCTACAGGTTTAGCATTTAGGCAAGAAAAACTATGGACCCAAAAACAAAATGTGAAGCCTGTCCAATAATTGTAATAGAGGTCCAGAAACTCCAGGATAGATGAAGAGAGCTCGGGAGCAAAATGATCCTCCTAGTGGTGGCTGTATATATCAGTATGCAGTAATCTCCTGAGCTCCCTCTAGTGGTGGCTGTATATATCTGTATGCAGTAATCTCCTGAGCTCCCTCTAGTGGTGGCTGTATATATCTGTATGTAGTAATCTCCTGAGCTCCCTCTAGTGGTGGCTGTATATATCTGTATGTAGTAAACTCTTGAGCTCCCTCTAGAGGTGGCTGTATATATCTGTATGCAGTAATCTCCTGAGCTCCCTCTAGTGGTGGCTGTGTATATCTATATGCAATAATCTCCTGAGCTCCCTATAATGGTGGCTAGATATATCTGTATGTAGTAATCTCCTGAGCTCCCTCTAGTGGTGGCTGTATATATCTGTATGCAGTAATCTCCTGAGCTCCCTCTAGTGGTGGCTGTGTATATCTATATGCAATAATCTCCTGAGCTCCCTATAATGGTGGCTGTATATATCTGTATGTAGTAATCTCCTGAGCTCCCTCTAGTGGTGGCTGTATATATCTGTATGTAGTAATCTCCTGAGCTCCCTCTAGTGGTGGCTGTATATATCTGTATACAGTAATCTCCTGAACTCCCTCTAGTGGTGGCTGTATATATCTGTATGTAGTAATCTCCTGAGCTCCCTCTAGTGGTGGCTGTATAATCTGTATGTAGTAATCTCCTGAGCTCCCTTTAGTGGTGGCTGTATATATCTCTATACAGTAATCTCCTGAGCTCCCTCTATTGGTGGCTGTTTATACCTGTATGTAGTAATCTCCTGAGCTCCCTCTAGTGGTGGCTGTATATATCTGTATACAGTAATCTCCTGAGCTCCCTCTAGTGGTGGCTGTATATATCTGTATATAGTAATCTCCTGAGCTCCCTCTAGTGGTGGCTGTATATATCTTTGTATTGTAATCTCCTGAGCTCCCTCTACTGGTGGCTGTATATATCTGTATGTAGTAATCTCCTGAGCTCCCTCTAGTGGTGGCTGTATATATCTGTATATAGTAATCTCCTGAGCTCCCTCTAGTGGTGGCTGTATATATCTGTATGTAGTAATGTCCTGAGATCCCTCTAATGGTGGCTGTATATATCTGTATGTAGTAATCTCCTGAGCTCCCTCTAGTGGTGGCTGTATATATCTGTATATAGTAATCTCCTGAGCTCCCTCTAGTGGTGGCTGTATATATCTGTATGTAGTAATGTCCTGAGATCCCTCTAATGGTGGCTGTATATATCTGTATGCAGTAATCTCCTGAGCTCCCTCTAGTGGTGGCTGTATATATCTGTATGTTGTAATCTCCTGAGCTCCCTCTAGTGGTGGCTGTATATATCTTTATGTAATAATCTACTGAGCTCCCTCTAGTGGTGGCTGTATATATCTGTATCTATGTAGTAATGTCCTGAGCTCTCTCTAGTGGTGGCTGTATATATCTGTATGTAGTAATGTCCTGAGCTCCCTCTAGTGGTGGCTGTATATATCTGTATGTTGTAATCTCCTGAGCTCCCTCTAGTGGTGGCTGTATATATCTGTATGTAATCTCCTGAGCCCTCTAGGGTGGCTGTATATACTGTAGTAATCCCTGAGCTCCCTCTAGTGGTGGCTGTATATATCTGTATGTAATAATCTCCTGAGCTCCCTCTAGTGGTGGCTGTATATATCTGTATGTAATAATCTCCTGAGCTCCCTCTAGTGGTGACTGTATATATCTGTATGTAGTAATCTCCTGAGCTCCTCTAATGGTGGCTGTATATATCTGTATGTAGTAAACTCCTGAGCTCCCTCTAGTGGTGGCTGTATATATCTGTATGTAATAATCTCCCTGAGCTCCTCTAGTAGTGACTGTATATATCTGTATGTAGTAATCTCCTGAGCTCCCTCTAATGGTGGCTGTATATATCTGTATGTAGTAATCTCCTGAGCTCACTCTAGTTGTGGCTGTATATATCTGTATGTAGTAATCTCCTGAGCTCCCTCTAGTGTTGGCTGTATATATCTGTATGTAGTAATCTCCTGAGCTTCCTCTAGTGGTGACTGTATATATCTGTATGCAGTAATCTCCTGAGCTCCCTCTAGTGGTTGCTGTATATATCTGTATGCAGTAATCTCCTGAGCTCCCTCTAGTGGTGGCTGTATATATCTGTATGTAGTAATCTACTGAGCTCCCTCTAGTGGTGGCTGTATATATCTGTATGCAGTAATCTCCTGAGCTCCCTCTAGTGGTGGCTGTATATATCTGTATGTAGTAATCTCCTGAGCTCCCTCTAGTGGTGGCTGTATATATCTGCATGTAGTAATCTCCTGAGCTCCCTCTAGTGGTGGCTGTATATATCTGTATGTAGTAATCTCCTGAGCTCCCTCTAGTGGTGGCTGTATATATCTGTATGTAGTAAGCTCCTGAGCTCCCTCTAGTGGTGGCTGTATATATCTGTATGTAATAATCTCCTGAGCTCACTCTAGTGGTGACTGTATATATCTGTATGTTATAATCTCCTGAGCTCCCTCTAGTGGTGGCTGTATATATCTCTATGTAGTATTCTCCTTAACTCCCTCTAGTGGTGGCTGTATATATCTGTATGTAGTAATCTCCTGAGCTCCCTCTAGTGCTGGCTGTATATGTGTATGCAGTAATCTCCTGAGCTCCCTCTAGTGGTGGCTGTATATATCTGTATGTAGTAATCTCCTGAGCTCCCTCTAGTGGTGGCTGTATATATATGTATGTAGTAATCTAATGAGCTCCCTATAGTGGTGGCTGTATATATCTTTATGCAGTAATCTCCTGAGCTCCCTCTAGTGGTGGCTGTATATATCTGTATGTAGTAATCTCCTGAGCTCCCTCTAGTGGTGGCTGTATATATCTGTATGTAGTAATTTCCTGAGCTCCTCTAGTGGTGGCTGTATATATCTGTATGTAATAAACTCCTGAGCTCCCTCTAGTGGTGGCTGTATATATCTGTAGGTAATAATCTCCTGAGCTCCCTCTAGTAGTGACTGTATATATCTGTATGTAGTAATCTCCTGAGCTCACTCTAATGGTGGCTGTATATATCTGTATGTAGTAATCTCCTGAGCTCACTCTAGTTGTGGCTGTATATATCTGTATGTAGTAATCTCCTGAGCTCCCTCTAGTGGTGGCTGTATATATCTGTATGTAGTAATCTCCTGAGCTTCCTCTAGTGGTGACTGTATATATCTGTATGCAGTAATCTCCTGAGCTCCCTCTAGTGGTTGCTGTATATATCTGTATGCAGTAATCTCCTGAGCTCCCTCTAGTGGTGGCTGTATATATCTGTATGTAGTAATCTCCTGAGCTCCCTCTAGTGGTGGCTGTATATATCTGTATGCAGTAATCTCCTGAGCTCCCTCTAGTGGTGGCGGTATATATCTGTATGCAGTAATCTCCTGAGCTCCTCTAGTGATGGCTCTATATATCTGTATGTAGTAATCTCCTGAGCTCCCTCTAGTGGTGGCTGTATATATCTGTATATAGTAATCTTCTGAGCTCTCTCTAGTGGTGGCTGTATATATCTGTAAGTAGTAATCTCCTGAGCTCCCTCTAGTGGTGGCTGTATAATCTGTATGTAGTAATCTCCTGTGCTCCCTCTAGTGGTGGCTGTATATATCTCTATACAGTAATCTCCTGAGCTCCCTCTATTGGTGGCTGTTTATACCTGTATGTAGTAATCTCCTGAGCTCCCTCTAGTGGTGGCTGTATATATCTGTATACAGTAATCTCCTGAGCTCCCTCTAGTGGTGGCTGTATATATCTTTGTATAGTAATCTCCTGAGCTCCCTCTACTGGTGGCTGTATATATCTGTATGTAGTAATCTCCTGAGCTCCCTCTAGTGGTGACTGTATATATCTGTATGTAGTAATCTCCTGAGCTCCCTCTAGTGGTGGCTGTATATATCTGTATATAGTAATCTCCTGAGCTCCCTCTAGTGGTGGCTGTATATATCTGTATGTAGTAATGTCCTGAGATCCCTCTAATGGTGGCTGTATATATCTGTATGTAGTAATCTCCTGAGCTCCCTCTAGTGGTGGCTGTATATATCTGTATGTTGTAATCTCCTGAGCTCCCTCTAGTGATGGCTGTATATATCTTTATGTAATAATCTCCTGAGCTCCCTCTAGTGGTGGCTGTATATATCTGTATGTAATAAACTCCTGAGCTCCCTCTAGTGGTGGCTGTATATATCTGTATGTAATAATCTCCTGAGCTCCCTCTAGTGGTGACTGTATATATCTGTATGTAGTAATCTCCTGAGCTCCCTCTAATGGTGGCTGTATATATCTGTATGTAGTAATCTCCTGAGCTCACTCTAGTTGTGGCTGTATATATCTGTATGTAGTAATCTCCTGAGCTCACACTAGTGGTGTCTGTATATATCTGTATGTAGTAATCTCCTGAGCTTCCTCTAGTGGTGACTGTATATATCTGTATGCAGTAATCTCCTGAGCTCCCTCTAGTGGTTGCTGTATATATCTGTATGCAGTAATCTCCTGAGCTCCCTCTAGTGGTGGCTGTATATATCTGTATGTAGTAATCTACTGAGCTCCCTCTAGTGGTGGCTGTATATATCTGTATGCAGTAATCTCCTGAGCTCCCTCTAGTGGTGGCTGTATATATCTGTATGTAGTAATCTCCTGAGCTCCCTCTAGTGGTGGCTGTATATATCTGCATGTAGTAATCTCCTGAGCTCCCTCTAGTGGTGGCTGTATATATCTGTATGTAGTAATCTCCTGAGCTCCCTCTAGTGGTGGCTGTATATATCTGTATGTAGTAAGCTCCTGAGCTCCCTCTAGTGGTGGCTGTATATATCTGTATGTAATAATCTCCTGAGCTCACTCTAGTGGTGACTGTATATATCTGTATGTTATAATCTCCTGAGCTCCCTCTAGTGGTGGCTGTATATATCTCTATGTAGTATTCTCCTTAACTCCCTCTAGTGGTGGCTGTATATATCTGTATGTAGTAATCTCCTGAGCTCCCTCTAGTGCTGGCTGTATATGTGTATGCAGTAATCTCCTGAGCTCCCTCTAGTGGTGGCTGTATATATCTGTATGTAGTAATCTCCTGAGCTCCCTCTAGTGGTGGCTGTATATATATGTATGTAGTAATCTAATGAGCTCCCTATAGTGGTGGCTGTATATATCTTTATGCAGTAATCTCCTGAGCTCCCTCTAGTGGTGGCTGTATATATCTGTATGTAGTAATCTCCTGAGCTCCCTCTAGTGGTGGCTGTATATATCTGTATGTAGTAATTTCCTGAGCTCCCTCTAGTGGTGGCTGTATATATCTGTATGTAATAAACTCCTGAGCTCCCTCTAGTGGTGGCTGTATATATCTGTAGGTAATAATCTCCTGAGCTCCCTCTAGTAGTGACTGTATATATCTGTATGTAGTAATCTCCTGAGCTCACTCTAATGGTGGCTGTATATATCTGTATGTAGTAATCTCCTGAGCTCACTCTAGTTGTGGCTGTATATATCTGTATGTAGTAATCTCCTGAGCTCCCTCTAGTGGTGGCTGTATATATCTGTATGTAGTAATCTCCTGAGCTTCCTCTAGTGGTGACTGTATATATCTGTATGCAGTAATCTCCTGAGCTCCCTCTAGTGGTTGCTGTATATATCTGTATGCAGTAATCTCCTGAGCTCCCTCTAGTGGTGGCTGTATATATCTGTATGTAGTAATCTCCTGAGCTCCCTCTAGTGGTGGCTGTATATATCTGTATGCAGTAATCTCCTGAGCTCCCTCTAGTGGTGGCGGTATATATCTGTATGCAGTAATCTCCTGAGCTCCTCTAGTGATGGCTCTATATATCTGTATGTAGTAATCTCCTGAGCTCCCTCTAGTGGTGGCTGTATATATCTGTATATAGTAATCTTCTGAGCTCTCTCTAGTGGTGGCTGTATATATCTGTAAGTAGTAATCTCCTGAGCTCCCTCTAGTGGTGGCTGTATAATCTGTATGTAGTAATCTCCTGTGCTCCTCTAGTGGTGGCTGTATATATCTCTATACAGTAATCTCCTGAGCTCCTCTATTGGTGGCTGTTTATACCTGTATGTAGTAATCTCCTGAGCTCCCTCTAGTGGTGGCTGTATATATCTGTATACAGTAATCTCCTGAGCTCCCTCTAGTGGTGGCTGTATATATATTTGTATAGTAATCTCCTGAGCTCCCTCTACTGGTGGCTGTATATATCTGTATGTAGTAATCTCCTGAGCTCCCTCTAGTGGTGACTGTATATATCTGTATGTAGTAATCTCCTGAGCTCCCTCTAGTGGTGGCTGTATATATCTGTATGTAGTAATCTCCTGAGCTCCCTCTAGTGGTGGCTGTATATATCTGTATGTAGTAATGTCCTGAGATCCCTCTAATGGTGGCTGTATATATCTGTATGTAGTAATCTCCTGAGCTCCCTCTAGTGGTGGCTGTATATATCTGTATGTGTAATCTCCTGAGCTCCCTCTAGTGATGGCTGTATATATCTTTATGTAATAATCTCCTGAGCTCCCTCTAGTGGTGGCTGTATATATCTGTATCTATGTAGTAATGTCCTGAGCTCTCTCTAGTGGTGGCTGTATATATCTGTATGTAGTAATGTCCTGAGCTCCCTCTAGTGGTGGCTGTATATATCTGTATGTTGTAATCTCCTGAGCTCCCTCTAGTGGTGGCTGTATATATCTGTATGTAATAATCTCCTGAGCTCCCTCTAGTGGTGGCTGTATGTATCTGTATGTAATAAACTCCTGAGCTCCCTCTAGTGGTGGCTGTATATATCTGTATGTAATAATCTCCTGAGCTCCCTCTAGTGGTGACTGTATATATCTGTATGTAGTAATCTCCTGAGCTCCCTCTAATGGTGGCTGTATATATCTGTATGTAGTAATCTCCTGAGCTCACTCTAGTGGTGACTGTATATATCTGTATGTAGTAATCTCCTGAGCTCCCTCTAGTGGTGGCTGTATATATCTGTATGTAGTAATCTCCTGAACTCCCTCTAGTGGTGACTGTATATATCTGTATGTAGTAATCTCCTGAGCTCCTCTAGTGGTGGCTGTATATATCTGTATGTAGTATTCTCCTGAGCTCCCTCTAGTGGTGGCTGTATATATCTGTATGTAGTAATCTCCTGAGCTCCCTCTAGTGCTGGCTGTATATATCTGTATGCAGTAATCTCCTGAGCTCCTCTAGTGGTAGCTGTATATATCTGTATGTAGTAATCTCCTGAGCTCCTCTAGTGGTGGCTGTATATATCTGTATGTAGTAATCTCATGAGCTCCCTATAGTGGTGGCTGTATATATCTGTATGCAGTAATCTCCTGAGCTCCCTCTAGTGGTGGCTGTATATATCTGTATGTAGTAATCTCCTGAGCTCCCTCTAGTGGTGGCTGTATATATCTGTATGTAGTATTTTCCTGAGCTCCTCTAGTGGTGGCGTGTATATATCTGTATGCAGTAATCTCCTGAGCTCCCTCTAGTGGTGGCTGTATATATCTGTATGTAGTAATCTCCTGAGCTCCCTCTAGTGGTGGCTGTATATATCTGTATGCAGTAATCTCCTGAGCTCCTCTAGTGGTGGCTGTATATATCTGTATGTAGTAATCTCCTGAGCTCCTCTAGTGGTGGCTGTATATATCTGTATGTAGTAATCTCCTGAGCTCCTCTAGTGGTGGCTGTATATATCTGTATGTAGTAATCTCCTGAGCTCCCTCTAGTGGTGGCTGTATATATCTGTATGTAGTAATCTCCTGAGCTCCCTCTAGTGGTGGCTGTATATATCTGTATGTAGTAATCTCCCTGAGCTCCCTCTAGTGGTGGCTGTACATATCTGTATGTAGTAATCTCCTGAGCTCCCTCTAGTGGTGGCTGTATATATCTGTATGTAGTAATCTCCTGAGCTCCCTCTAGTGGTGGCTGTATATATCTGTATGTAGTAATCTCCTGAGCTCCCTCTAGTGGTGGCTGTATATATCTGTATGTAGTAATCTCCTGAGCTCCCTCTAGTGGTGGCTGTATATATCTGTATGTAGTAATCTCCTGAGCTCCTCTAGTGGTGGCTGTATATATCTGTATGTAGTAATCTCCTGAGCTCCCTCTAGTGGTGGCTGTATATATCTGTATGTAGTAATCTCCTGAGCTCCCTCTAGTGGTGGCTGTATATATCTGTATGTAGTAATCTCCTGAGCTCCTCTAGTGGTGGCTGTATATATCTGTATGCAGTAATCTCCTGAGCTCCCTCTAGTGGTGGCTGTATATGTCTGTATGCAGTAATCTCCTGAGCTCCCTCTAGTGGTGGCTGTATATATCTGTATGCAGTAATCTCCTGAGCTCCCTCTAGTGGTGGCTGTATATATCTGTATGCAGTAATCTCCTGAGCTCCTCTAGTGGTGGCTGTATATATCTGTATGTAGTAATCTCCTGAGCTCCCTCTAGTGGTGGCTGTATATATCTGTATGTAGTAATCTCCTGAGCTCCTCTAGTGGTGGCTGTATATATCTGTATGCAGTAATCTCCTGAGCTCCTCTAGTGGTGGCTGTATATATCTGTATGTAGTAATCTCCTGAGCTCCTCTAGTGGTGGCTGTATATATCTGTATGTAGTAATCTCCTGAGCTCCCTCTAGTGGTGGCTGTATATATCTGTATGCAGTAATCTCCTGAGCTCCTCTAGTGGTGGCTGTATATATCTGTATGTAGTAATCTCCTGAGCTCCCTCTAGTGGTGGCTGTATATATCTGTATGTAGTAATCTCCTGAGCTCCCTCTAGTGGTGGCTGTATATATCTGTATGTAGTAATCTCCTGAGCTCCCTCTAGTGGTGGCTGTATAATCTGTATGTAGTAATCTCCTGAGCTCCCTCTAGTGGTGGCTGTATATATCTGTATACAGTAATCTCCTGAGCTCCCTCTAGTGGTGGCTGTATATATCTGTATGTAGTAATCTCCTGAGCTCCTCTAGTGGTGGCTGTATATATCTGTATGCAGTAATCTCCTGAGCTCCCTCTAGTGGTGGCTGTATATATCTGTATGTAGTAATCTCCTGAGCTCCCTCTAGTGGTGGCTGTATATATCTGTATGTAGTAATCTCCTGAACTCCCTCTAGTGGTGGCTGTATATATCTGTATGTAGTAATCTCCTGAGCTCCCTCTAGTGGTGGCTGTATATATCTGTATATAGTAATCTCCTGAGCTCCTCTAGTGGTGGCTGTATATATCTGTATGTAGTAATCTCCTGAGCTCCTCTAGTGGTGGCTGTATATATCTGTATGCAGTAATCTCCTGAGCTCCTCTAGTGGTGGCTGTATATATCTGTATGTAGTAATCTCCTGAGCTCCCTCTAGTGGTGGCTGTATATATCTGTATGTAGTAATCTCCTGAGCTCCCTCTAGTGGTGGCTGTATATATCTGTATCTATGTAGTAATCTCCTGAGCTCCTCTAGTGGTGGCTGTATATATCTGTATGTAGTAATCTCCTGAGCTCCTCTAGTGGTGGCTGTATATATCTGTATGTAGTAATCTCCTGAGCTCCTCTAGTGGTGGCTGTATATATCTGTATGTAGTAATCTCCTGAGCTCCCTCTAGTGGTGGCTGTATATATCTGTATGTAGTAAACTCCTGAGCTCCTCTAGTGGTGGCTGTATATATCTGTATGTAGTAATCTCCTGAGCTCCCTCTAGTGGTGACTGTATATATCTGTATGTAGTAATCTCCTGAGCTCCCTCTAGTGGTGGCTGTATATATCTGTATGTAGTAATCTCCTGAGCTCCCTCTAGTGGTGTCTGTATATATCTGTATGTAGTAATCTCCTGAGCTCCTCTAGTGGTGACTGTATATATCTGTATGCAGTAATCTCCTGAGCTCCCTCTAGTGGTGGCTGTATATATCTGTATGCAGTAATCTCCTGAGCTCCCTCTAGTGGTGGCTGTATATATCTGTATGTAGTAATCTCCTGAGCTCCCTCTAGTGGTGGCTGTATATATCTGTATGCAGTAATCTCCTGAGCTCCTCTAGTGGTGGCTGTATATATCTGTATGTAGTAATCTCCTGAGCTCCTCTAGTGGTGGCTGTATATATCTGTATGTAGTAATCTCCTGAGCTTCCTCTAGTGGTGGCTGTATATATCTGTATGTAGTAATCTCCTGAGCTCCCTCTAGTGGTGGCTGTATATATCTGTATGTAGTAATCTCCTGAGCTCCCTCTAGTGGTGGCTGTATATATCTGTATGTAGTAATCTCCTGAGCTCCTCTAGTGGTGACTGTATATATCTGTATGTAGTAATCTCCTGAGCTCCTCTAGTGGTGGCTGTATATATCTGTATGTAGTAATCTCCTGAGCTCCCTCTAGTGGTGACTGTATATATCTGTATGCAGTAATCTCCTGAGCTCCCTCTAGTGGTGGCTGTATATATCTGTATGCAGTAATCTCCTGAGCTCCCTCTAGTGGTGGCTGTATATATCTGTATGTAGTAATCTCCTGAGCTCCCTCTAGTGGTGGCTGTATATATCTGTATGCAGTAATCTCCTGAGCTCCCTCTAGTGGTGTCTGTATATATCTGTATGTAGTAATTTCCTGAGCTCCTCTAGTGGTGACTGTATATATCTGTATGTAGTAATCTCCTGAGCTCCCTCTAGTGGTGGCTGTATATATCTGTATGTAGTAATCTCCTGAGCTCCCTCTAGTGGTGGCTGTATATATCTGTATGTAGTTATCTCCTGAGCTCCCTCTAGTGGTGGCTGTATATATCTGTATGTAGTAATCTCCTGAGCTTCCTCTAGTGGTGGCTGTATATATCTGTATGTAGTAATCTCCTGAGCTCCCTCTAGTGGTGGCTGTATATATCTGTATGTAGTAATCTCCTGAGCTCCCTCAAATGGTGGCTGTATATATCTGTATGTAGTATTCTCCTTAACTCCCTCTAGTGGTGACTGTATATATCTGTATGTAGTAATCTCCTGAGCTCCCTCAAATGGTGGCTGTATATATCTGTATGTAGTATTCTCCTTAACTCCCTCTAGTGGTGGCTGTATATATCTGTATGTAGTAATCTCCTGAGCTCCCTCTAGTGGTGGCTGTATATATCTGTATGTAGTAATCTCCTGAGCTCCCTCTAGTGCTGGCTGTACATGTGTATGCAGTAATCTCCTGAGCTCCCTCTACTGGTGGCTGTATATATCTGTATGTAGCAATCTCCTGAGCTCCCTCTAGTGGTGGCTGTATATATCTGTATGTAGTAATCTAATGAGCTCCCTATAGTGGTGGCTGTATATATCTGTATGCAGTAATCTCCTGAGCTCCCTCTAGTGGTGGCTGTATATATCTGTATGTAGTAATCTCCTGAGCTCCCTCTAGTGGTGGCTGTATATATCTGTATGTAGTAATTTCCTGAGCTCCCTCTAGTGGTGGCGGTATATATCTGTATGCAGTAATCTCCTGAGCTCCTCTAGTGATGGCTGTATATATCTGTATGTAGTAATCTCCTGAGCTCCCTCTAGTGGTGGCTGTATATATCTGTATGTAGTAATCTCCTGAGCTCCCTCTAGTGGTGGCTGTATATATCTGTATGTAGTAATCTCCTGAGCTCCCTCTAGTGGTGGCTGTATATATCTGTATGTAGTAATCTCCTGAGCTCCCTCTAGTGGTGGCTGTATATATCTGTATGTAGTAATCTCCTGAGCTCCCTCTAGTGGTGGCTGTATATATCTGTATGTAGTAATCTCCTGAGCTCCTCTAGTGGTGGCTGTATATATCTGTATGTAGTAATCTCCTGAGCTCCCTCTAGTGGTGGCTGTATATATCTGTATGTAGTAATCTCCTGAGCTCCCTCTAGTGGTGGCTGTATATATCTGTATGTAGTAATCTCCTGAGCTCCTCTAGTGGTGTCTGTATATATCTGTATGTAGTAATCTCCTGAGCTCCTCTAGTGGTGGCTGTATATATCTGTATGCAGTTATCACTGTAGAGATATTTTATGGGGTGTTTTATGCAGAACCTGGAAAATTATGTGACATTTTCCTTTTGTTTTTCTGTTCTGCCTTCCTCCTTTTTTCCCTTCACTGTAGACATTATGAATGAAGCTGACTGATCCTCCCGCTGATTCCTCCTGCCATGGCTTCCTCTTCTTTCAGGCTTCTATTGGTGCTGTTTGTATGTTATAATAACAGTTTCTGACTTGTCCGTGGTCACAGCAGAGATGATTACTTTGTGGCCCACCCCACTTCCTGGACCTGCCTCATACTCCACATTTTATGAAGCGCTGGTTCCACCCTTTCTCCTAGAGCGGCCTCGCTGTAGTAATTGATATTATTAACTGTATATTGAGGTTTTTATTAGGAATGTCCTCCTTCTGCTGGGGAATCCATGCCAGAACTGAAAGGCCTGGGAGTCCTATAGGAGGCAAGCAGAATTTTCCGGGACCGTCTTGTAGAGGTCACCAAGAGGTCTTCTCTCCATTTTCCTGCACTGTAGATTTGGTGACTGATGGTCAGATGGTTCCATGGACGGAGTAATGGTTTATCGTCTCTAGGCGGAGACATTCGAATGTTTAAACTTCACATTTCGAATCCATCCTGTTCATATTGTTTCTGGGATATTGAAGCTCAGACTGCAGCGGTCCCTGCGGCCCTCCACCGGCCAAGCTCCGCCACATCCCTGCTGCATGTACATGAGTGAACACTGAGCCATGACGGCCATAACTGTGCTCAATGCACCCGAGTGATTCAGACCTACAGCGAAAGAGGCTGAAGAACGCCTCTGCGCACTCAGGAGCTCGGCCCTCATGGAGATTTATTCCCCCTGAGGGTCTCCGCGCTGCTATCTGATGACATGAGCCCGAGCGGCCTGGAGGTTCTGCGGCAGATCACGGCCCGCAGAAGACGGCGTCTGCGCCATAGTGCACAGATGTCGATGGTGTGGGGTCTGCTGTCAGCAACCAGTCACATATGGAAGACGGTCACCCAGAAGACATCTGCTGCACAGGCCGCACTATACCGCTATACAGCAGCAATGGGAGGAGTACTGCCAGAAGTCATAGAATCAGCAGTAGTAGTATTAGAATTGTTATTTTTATTTTGTAACTGTATCAGACGTATTATCGTTAGTAGAAGTAATAGTTCAAATAATAGCAGTAATGAT